>JAOXNZ010000054.1:20632820-20643308 GCA_028566095.1 Kryptolebias brasiliensis | reverse complement strand
TGCGCTCTTGTTACGAAGGTGGATGGATGGGTGTCAGGCGGAGATAAAAGCAGTGCTCTTTTCTCACCATCACTCAGCCATCTTGATGCAATAATTCCCTTTTCTTTTCCCTTTTTTTTTTTTTGCATTACTGGAGTTTTTATTTGTTTGCTCATTTAGACACATTTTGTTCTTTTAGACTTTTTGTTCCCTTTCACTTGAAACTCAACTGTTGCAGCTTGTTGTCAAACATGGCAATTAGAACAGATCCTGTGTCAGTGTGCTCGATAGTTTGTTTTTTTATTTTATTCTTTTATTTGTTTTTTAGTTGTTTCAACATTAGAGTATGTGTGGCTTCACCAAAAGGAAGAAAAAACCTTTTTGTGTCATTACCCACAAGCCTGTCATATTTTTTTTTATAAACTGGCTTTTCTGTATTTTGTATAGGTCCAGTTTGAGTGTGATGCTTTACACAAAATTATCTTTAATATCCTCAGGTGTTCATGTATTTCACAGCTGGCATCAGGGATGTATTGGAAGTATCTGACTACACTCAGCTCCCGATCTCTGTTGAGCTACTATCTATAGTTCTACTTCAGCCGCGGCTTAATACGGTTGCCATAAAATGGCTGTCGTAAACATTGTGATGTAATGTACCAACAAGTTTGGGGTGTGGAAGTATTTTAAAATACAAAATAGGAGCAGTTCAGTAGCTAACTGTAACATCTGCAATTTGGGTATATTACATGACGATAGTGATAGCTATACTTTTAATACCACTTATTATTAGACATTTAAAATCCAAACACTTGGTTGAGTAGCTGGCAGTAATACATATACATAGACATAAACACCATAAAGAGCCACACACATACTAAACACCGTTTACACTTACATGGTTATTACTCTCATATAATAACTTTTATGATACATATATAGTCTGCGGAAAAGAGGTCCTAATAAACTTAGAGCTCTTTTTGTTTCAGTTCAAAAATTAAAATGACTAGATCTTTTTATGTTGACCTAAACTGTTTCACTCTAGTTATAAAGGGAAATTATCAATAGTTCAGAGTCCAGCTGGCTGCCTCACAGATACAGGAGTTGGACAGAGAATGATGAGTAGACAGCAGAATGAGGAGATCCCCTGTGGACAGGTGAACCAGATACTGGCTCAGGTCAGTACAAGGTCAGAGCTGAGAGATGGTGTGTGTGTGTGGGACAGTACTTCCATGATGTAACAATTCTTCCTCTCTCTGTTCTCCTTTATCCCCCGCTCTCCTCTCTGCTCTTCTTTCAAACACAAACCCACCGTTCAGGCCGGCAGAAGCAGCCCATTGTCAACCCAAACAGGCACTGAAGGCTCCTGTCTTCCACCCGCCTCATCCATCCTTCCATCCCTCAGAGAAGACAACAATGACCTCTGTCTAAAATAACATAGGAGCTACACCTGTGAACAGAGAAGGTCTTATACGGGCACGTTTGATTCACTCTTCTCTTTTGGCCTCATTGACCCTGTCCTGCAGCACCAGGCCTCAATTATGGAAGAAAATATATATTTTTTAAGTTTAATTGATGGACTCTAGGGTTACAATCTCTATGGTGTTGTTTCGGTTTGAGTTGTTGCATCAAATTTAAAAGCACTTCAGCCAAAACCACAACAGTCTTTAGACTCATGTTGACTACAAATACCCAGACAGGAAATTAGACAAGTTGGAAAGACTCAGTTGAATCAAACATTTGTGAAATATTTTTTTATTAAGAAGCATTGCACCAGAATGCAAAAATTACATTACGTTCAACTTTCTGGAGTTTAAAAAAAATCATGTTTTTTTTCTACATTGTGAGGAATGTTATCTAGAGTAACTGACTCCAAACACTGTCAAAATGAAACCCAACATTTCTCTTCAAGATACTTTCATTTTATTCATTTCATTTCAAGTATCTGTTTGAATATTTTCATCTCTACTTCCCACTCTCCTCTTTCCTTCTACCTTTTTGCTTTATGCTCCTATTCCCTCCACCTTGCTTCGCCTGTGTCATTTTTTTCACAAGCGTCAGCCTGTATTCACTGACCCATCCAGAGCTAACAAAGCTTTATTCTCAGGATAACCTCTTATCACTGGGTGACAGAGCTGGATCAACCTTCCTCCTCCCACCTCTGAGATCTCATGTCTGGATCACACCATGGAAAGTGAAGGATGGAGAGATTAAAAGAGATAAACACTGTATTATAATGTTTATGTATTCAGAAAGAAAGTAGTAGATGGTATTTATTGATGCTACTGTTACAGTGTGCATTATGAGTGTAATTGTCTGGAACAAAGTAAATACAAGGTAAACAAAACGTGTGTCAACATTTCCCTTACAGGTGACATGCTGTTTGTGTCATCACACTTGTATACCTCACAAATGCACATTAAATCAGCTTGTAAAAGATCTAACAAAACAAATCACATGCAATAGAAATGCTAGCTTTTCAGACAAAAATGGCTCCAGTGGTGACATAACTTAATCTTTATGTTATGGCTATGCAGTGACAAAAATCAAAAAGCAAATCAAAAGAGCAACAACATTCAGAAAATTCAAGGCAGAGCATTCCTTGAAGTAATTCATATCACCCATCGCCTTTCAATCCAGAGTTTTTAACTCAGATCATCAAATGTTATAAAAACAGAGCTATCGCCATTTTGCTCAAACCTTGAATGATTACTTTTTGGAAGTTTCATTAAAATCCATCCAGTGGTTCATGAGATATTTTGCAAACATGACAGACAAACGCTCACACACACAAATTTAGTTTCTGCTGTCAAATGTCTGTTATTAAGCACATATTATCATGCTATGCCTGTAAAAGAAAGCGTTAATGGTTATAAATGGGCCCTGTCATCCCCTGTGTTTTGCTGACAGCTGCTTTAAATCAGAAAACTGTTACAGCCATCACTGGATGAAAATGAGAACAGTCAAGCAGAGAGACAGGAAACTAACGATGCACCATTGAGTAGTGGTGTTAAACGACAAGTTGACACTGAGCACATCTGCTTAATCTCAGTACTCTCACATTTTTATGACCAACTATTATATAAAGATTCCAAAAGATTTTAGGTCCTAAAAATATATATAGTGAGTATTAACATAAGTAATAAATTTGCAAGTTAATTTTGGTAATGTAAGTCATTCAATAAACTTCTTAAACTTTAAAAGACAGAAAGCCCATGTTATCTGCATGTGCTTCCAACAAAGCAAGTCAGCTTTTCACCCAGCATTTTACTTCCAACAAACATCTGTTCCATGTCCAGGCTCAGACATGTTTTTAAAATCAAATTATTAGATATTCAGACATTTTTTTAATCAAATATTAGATATCCAGTGTACACAATCATGCCCCCAATGAGTTGACAAACAGAACTTAAACCCAGATTCAGACAGAACCCCTGAGCTCTGCAGTTTTCTTTCAGTAGCTCCATGTCAGGACAAGATAAAGCACAGCACATCTGCTTAGTGTCAGCCATCCACACAGCTGCAGCGTGCAGGGATGAACCGGGCAGCAGTGGGTGATTTAAACTCATCAGCTCCTGGATCTGCTTTTCCTCCTTCAGAAAACTGGAGAAGATCTAAAACATGAATGTTACACATCAGTATTGTACTGTTATATTTAATGGATGTGTGTTTATGTGGCTGTTACACAAAGACTGGGTGATACTGAAATACTTCTAATAGCACTATTTATTTGTCATATACTTTAACTACATGAATGAAAGAATAATGTAGACGAAACTGATGACTCACAACTCAATTTCAATTATTCTACACATTTATAAACAGTGACTAAATTGTTTATTTGCTTATTGCTGGACTGTTTCTGTGTGCTGTCAAAGGGATTTACCACAGATGCAGTTTGTATAAGAACTTTCGTCATATAAAGTTTTGTGCGCGTAATGACACCGCAAAAGTCTCAAACTCAGGTCATGCTCCACTGAGTGGCAAAAAGACCCCAACGATGATCTGTATAAGTAATAAGAGCTAAAATGGGGTGGGAATAGTTGCTCAATCAACTACACAAACAGAATCTGCAAACATTCAGGGCTAATGTTTGAAGGGGGCGAGGGTGGGAGGAACTTTGCTCATTTGATCTGTGTTGTGGACGAAGGTAAGATGTTGGTTTGTCAACCTTGGGATAAAATGAACAGTTTTATTCTGCAACTGGAACATGTACAGAAAGTGACTTAACTTTTTATTTTTATTTTTTTAAAATTGATAAATATACCCTCAAAGCATTTTTATTCATCT
This sequence comes from Kryptolebias brasiliensis, assembly GCA_028566095.1. Lineage (NCBI taxonomy): Eukaryota > Metazoa > Chordata > Actinopteri > Cyprinodontiformes > Rivulidae > Kryptolebias > Kryptolebias brasiliensis. The sequence goes on along the minus strand of JAOXNZ010000054.1, from coordinate 20,639,042 downwards.
CAAAACTGTGCCTACAAAGTATATTATGAGCTGCACAGTGAATATAATTTTATTTGTGCACTAAACACAGCAGGAAAAAATACCTTATCTATCTGTAAGATTTAACAAGCGCTACTTATTTTTTACAACATTAAATTTGCTAAATTTGCAAATAAATTCTTGTAATAATTAATGGTAGGAAGAAAAGAAATACCAACTAAAAGCAATATTTAAAATCCTGGGAAGTTTGGTTCAGTGTAAAGGTAATTAACAATTAGTATCTTACTTGTTGCAGAAACAAACTGTTATTCTGTTAGCAGCAGGTAGCTGCAACAACCTGAGCCACTTCCATCAGGAACATAATAATATTTCTGCCAGATTAACCATGTAATGTGAAACTAAAAGCAGGCTTTTAAATCCCTCCAGGTTTTACTTTGTAAATTATTAGAAAACATGACTTCTGATCAGATTTTAATCACCCTTAGTTCATATAGGTCACAATGATCCCTCTCAAGACAATTAGCTCTGAATTTACAATGGTATTTATTTGTCTCACTCCCATTCTGAGTAGAGGTGGCAGCCATGTTGAATGTTTTGCCACTCAGGAGGGTGAGTCCAAGCAGTGCTACAAAGAACAGTGACATAAGCACAAAATCTTCATTTGAAAAGTAATTTGGTGTTAGGTTTACATTTTGTTTACTAACTAAAAAATAGGATCAAAATTATATTTGAAATTTGATCTATTTTCCTATTCATATGTTTTTCTTTTTTTACACTTTTGGATAATTGTATGTGTTCTGAAATAACAGGATGTGGGTAAGAAATCTCCATTTTCCTATGTAAAATTCTTACTTTTCCTAACTTTTCTGTCTTTCTTCATATCTTCTTTTAAAGTAATTTCTCAGACTTGTGCAACCTTTCTTTTCTCATATTAACACAGTTTAAACACTTGAAATTTATTTCAGATGTTGGTGAAGTGCATTGAAAAGTAGAGTGGGAAACCATGTGTCAACAACAGGAACAACATGTAATGTTTAAGTACTTTTTCACGGTCTTAAAAATGTCTGCAATGATCTTATCACTTTATGAGTGTCCGATTCTTTCCCTTAAAAGGATTGTTTGATTCTCTACACGTGTCAAAGTAAAAGTGTCATCTTACTTGTACAATATTGAGTCTGCTTGTGTGAGAATTTCCATCCATCTTTCAGTGTGTATGTGGGTGTGTGTGTTCATGTACTGCATGTATGCATTAGCGTGTCGCTTTGTGTGTTTACATGTGCCTGTGAGTGTGTCTGCATGTGTTACCTGGGGTCGTAACTTTGCTTAGGACAGTTTTATAAAGTGCAGCGCAGCCAGCGGAGCAGCAGTAAATCAGTTTTATTCTCTGTGTGTTGGAGGTCAGCCCTCTTCACACCCCTGGACCCCCGACACCACAGGAATGGACTGGCTGGCTTTTGCTATTGCAGCTGTGTTGTTGTATATGTTGGTAATAAAGGGGGTTTTATTCTTGCATGGACATAGGTCACCTGAGGGAAAAAGAGTGGTTGCCATTGCTTTTTGCAATATTTAGTTTGGTTTGAAAGCATCTGCCAGAGGTTGAAATGTTGAACTTCTCATTGGAAGATTACCACTTCACCACTGAATCAAAGCTGACCTAAAGCTGTTGACAGGCCTACTTTGTGGATCACCCAAAAAATCACAATTATTGAGTACAAAGTAAGTCCACCAAAGTAAAAGAGACAAGTGTTCAATAATATTTTTTAAGATAAAACATTAGGGGGCAAAAGTTAGTAAAATTCAAATGCAACATCAGGAAGGAACACTTCTTGCACAATAGAAATGCTCTAAAACCAACAGAATGACAAAAGGCAAAGATAATATGTTATTTTCTGGTTCAAAAAGACACAAAGTTAACTCGTCTATCACATGGTGTCAGACAATAACTATTATACCCACTTCCCCTTGGTGACTTTACATTATAAAGCTAGAGGAAGGAGTACCACTAGGAATGGGATTCAGTCTAAGACAGATCAGACCACTGCAGCACCATTCCTTGAAAGAATGTGCTTTGTACATGTTCAGAATCTTGTCCCTGAACTTAGAGAACTTCTTAATTTGTTTTCATTTTGCAAATCACTTTTATTATAATAATAATAATTATTATTATTAACCTTTATTTAACCAGGCAAGTCCCATTGATATCACAGATCTCTTTTTCAAGGGAGGCCTGGGCCTGAAGGCAGCCTAACATGCATGTTTTTAGACTGTGGGAGGAAACCGGAGCGCCCGGAGTAAACCCACGCAAACAAGAAGAGAACATGCAAACTCCTCACAGAAAGGTCCAACCCGGGGCTTGAATCCAGGACCTTCTTGCTGTGCAACAGTGCTAACCACTGATCTGTCGTGTTGGTCATGGGGGAAGAAATTGTAAAAAATGAGAGCTAAATACTTTTAAAAGTTCCGTTGTGTGCATGTGACAAAATTGTTGCATCTGATTTTGAGGTTTCCTGCCAAAGTTTAAACTTTTACACAAAAAGCAAACTTTTGCTCTTGCACATTCTCTTTAGAATTTTTTTACTGTCGTTAAAACAAATCAGAACTAACCATGAATGTATAAAGCAAAGCCCGGGTAAATGAGTAAAGTAGGATATGTGTTGCTGCTCTTAGGTTAATGTTTACCATAACTGGCCAACAGAAGTTTGTTGTTAGAAACCTCAAAATGTATCAAGTTTTGTGAATGAAATGTCATGGTCTACATCTTGTAAGGGCTAATGGTTTCATTTTGCTGTCAAATACTCGTTCCAGATCCTGTAAGAAATGATTCATGATTCATTCATATACACTTTCTTGCAGAAACACGCACGGCGCTGGAGAGCATGATTGTACTGCATGGCACTCTGTTTATATAAAGACTACATGGGAATGCAAACAAACTCTGTTGCTCATTATGTCTTCTTCTCTCAGCAAACCTGCTCTGTAAGAAACTCAGGAGAACTTTTTTTTTTTTTAAGTTCTCATTTGCAAAGTTACCAGACCTAAGACAAACTTCAACACTCTTCTCAAATAAGCAAACTGCTGATCAGCTGAATTCATAACATACAAAAGATTTTGTTTCTGCTAATAAACATTAAGGTAGACCGTGTCTTAAAATATACTTTGGCTTGAAATAAGCCATGGCTGTAATATACATATAAAAAATGTTGTACACCATGGACTTGAAAGGTGCTGTAGTTATTATAGTTTTTCAAAAGCACATTTTTCTAAATTTCTAAAGGTAACTTGAGAATTCACACACACACGCCCCCCCCCCCCCACACACACACACCATACCGTTTTCTCCAGGTACACTTATGGGTTAACTGGCGATACTAAACTGACCTTAAGTGTGAATGTGTGTGAATGGTTGTGTGTTTCTGTGTTGTGTGAACTGTTCTGCACACAAATGGACAGCTCTATGGATGTTTACACCTCACAGGATCTTAGACATCTTTTACACTGGATGACGATCTGCTAGGCTCCCCATGACCTACATGATCTACCAGAACGTGGCTGGATTGAGGCAATTTTGGAAAACCTCCTTCAGTGTGAAAGCAAACATAATGCTGCCATGCTCTTAGTACTCGCCAAATAGGGTTTTTATGTTACTGCATCATAAAGGGATCTATGAAAACCTCTGAAAACTGCTTTGATGACATGGACTAAAAATTATTGTATTTTAGGCCACTTGCAGAAAAGAAATAATACAATATGTCTACTCTGGAATAATTAAAGAAACTTTCTTGTGACCAACTTGTCAAACTAAAGGCCACTTCTCTGAGTTAGCACTTTCATTTGTGTTTGTTGTTCTCACATCCCAAGTAGTACAAGGAATATGACTCACTTTTTTTTTTATCAGACTTAGATGACTGTTTCATATGCAAATAAAAGTTCAAGTAATTCCAACACATCTGCTTTGGTGTGAATAAAATATGCTGATAATTATCAAAGACAAAAACAATTCACCTTCATGCATTCTGTCTAAATCTGGGGATAATTTCCTGTTTTTGTGTATGAGCATGTGTGTATGCACTGTATGTGTTTGTGAGTGTAGGCTAATGATATTGTCGGTGGAAGAGAATGGGGAAGAAAAAATATTTTCAAACTGTTTTATTTTGATGCAGATAGAATAAGTATTAGTTATACTGCAAATTGATTTTTACAAACCTTTCAAAAAGTTGGACCCTCAGTGACACATGTGAGAATACTTTGACAAAAAAGTCAGAAGTGTGTCCAATTTAAGTATTTGTAAAAGTGTGGATCTCAAACAGACACATTGGTGTCCTCTTCCCTGTCTGACCCATGCAGACACAGATTTCATCTGCAGTATTAAGGGGCCTCTAAGGCCTAAACAAATCCCCCATTAACTATTTAGTGGATCAAAAACACCATTGCTTCTACAGTACATTTTCATGCAAACACCAACTTGAGCAAGCAAAAATAATAAGTCTGGACTCACAGATTTGTACATAGTTTGAATTCACTTACAAATAGAGACATGTAGACTTTGAAGAAGCCAAATTAAAGGATAAGTGTGGGGGTGGATGACTGGTGTGCAGCGTATAAATAATTTGGTGTTCAAGAGTCTCTGCTTTCAGCTGCCTATCAGCAACTAAAGGGTCATGTGGGCAACTAGCAGGAGAGGAGATCACTGTCACCCAGACCTTGTCCACAAGGGAATGTTTTTTTTCTCCTAGAACAATCTTTATTTGTTGTTACTGAAAATATTCTCATAAACACTGCACTGTTTCTAGAAATGTTTTCATCCAAATGCAGAAAATGACCCAAAATGCTGTAGTAACCATGCCGGTTCCCAATTTGGCGCTGTTACGCTGCTACAGAAATACACCAGAAACAAGAAACAAGGTGTGCAGCATGCACATAAAGCTTGCACGAAACCATAAACTGTGCTGTATATATTATACAGTTTATGGTCTACTTTAAACAGAAAGAAAAAGATGAGAATAGTGAATCCAAGAGTATAAACCTAGTCCTTTTTGTGGACTGATGATGAAGTGAAACTTCATCTTCATGTCACCTTAAACTACAAGACCACAAAAGTGTAGGACTGTGTTGCCTGAGTTGTGTCACTCCAAATATGCAGACATAATAGATGCTTTATGGGACAGTATTCAGCCAGGGTTAGGATGGAGGGAAGGGTTTTCTTTATGATGTTCAAAGCAAATCGGGGTTTTTTTTTTTACTGACAAAGTGTCAGTCTTTTAACACCATTCCAATTACTATGTTTTTAAATGTATAGTTACTGTTTATTGTAGTTTTTGTACAGCTTTTTTTTTTCTTATTGTTGACAGTTCAATAAAGTTCTAAAAAAAACGTTTTTGGCCTTAAATTATTTGGTGTTTTTGCTCTCCTCTATTTAGGATAATGTTACTGGTTATCAGCCTTATCTGTTCATTGAAGTGTGGAGGCAAGACTTAAACAATAAATAAACTTTGACGTATTCACAAAAACCATTCAAGTGTGAATGAGACGTTATTCTAAAGCTTAAAGAAATTCTTATATAACTTCTAATTAGCAATCCAAATTAATTGGTACAGATTTCTAAGAATTTAAAATAGGTTTCATTGAAGTTTTTCTTTTAATACTTTATCAATTTTTTTAAAAACACAATATCTGACTAATTGTCAGGCATTTTATTTGGGTCCTTTGTGAGCTAACCTTTAACTCTTATATGTGTAAGTTGTACTATCTGTTAATAAGAAAGCCTAGGCTTTTATACCTCCTCTGCAAGACAGTAAAGAATTGTCTCTGAATACTTTCAGATTTAATATAAACCAAACTTTGTGCTGTGTGTTTTTGAGAAACATTTCTGACACAGCAGAGAGTTAAGAGAACATACTGTATGTTGGCACACTTGGTGTACTCGCTCTACATTTTTTGTCACTCTGGTCAGAAAATAGATGTTTCTACAAACTTAGGTTATTCAAAGAGGTATCTACAACAGGTATTAACTGTCCATACCCTTTCAACAGAAGCTCATTTATAAAGATAATCTCTTTAATGCAAGTGAACAAAAAACGGTACAAATGTTTATAGTAGAGAACTGTAATGTGATATATTTAGAAGAAACATTATTTTCTGAAATATAAATGCAGATTACATACAATATATACACTCACCGGCCACTTTATTAGGTACACCTGTCCAACTGCTCATTAATGCAAATGTCAAATCAGCCAATCACAT
>JAOXNZ010000054.1:20616567-20629489 GCA_028566095.1 Kryptolebias brasiliensis | reverse complement strand
ATAAAAATTAATTTTTTTAAATTTTTAGATAAGGTTATTTTTGTTTAAAACTCTGGCATAAAAGATGGCAAACAACATGCATTTCTTTAGGGAATGATACGCCTTTTGAAGTGATTGTTTCGAGTCAAACTATGATATTCTGTTAATTCAAACTATTTTTGATGCCTCAAGAAATACTATAAAACTAAAATCAGCAAAAAAGAAAATACATTGATTCATTTGATTTTAAAAAAGTTCCTGAGGCTGCACAATATAAAAAATAAAAATAAAAAACCCACACAATTACAATATTATTGAATATTGTGATGGTAGTAAAAGTTGTGACCAAACTACATTTTGCTCACGCCTGTCCTCCTTTTCTGTCATCATTATGTTCACAGCTCACACTTTCTGTGTGTTTTAGCATTTTAACTCAGGTATAGGCATCAAGGGCAGTAAGAGTCCAACAAATCGGCTAAATACAGTATTGGCATGAATTTACGACTCTTGGGGAATAAAACAATCTAATGAAAATGATCAGATTTGCTCGTTTTAGTTCTCTGTTTTTCTTCACACGTGAGGGTCTGTTCAGTTTTTCCTTTCTGTTTCTCTTCCTTTTTCTAATAGGCCGGTTGTCTGTACTTTATTAGTTCTGAAGTGGAGACCTCAGTTGCAGGTCAGTTGTAGACCCTGTTTTCAAGGTGCAGAGTTTTACAGGGGTTTAATCCAGCAATAAAACATATGGGAAAGAAGAATAGAAACAGAAAGGGTACTGTTATTTTTCCCCACTCCCCTTCGTAGTGTTTTAATTTACACATTGGATTGCCCACACTGTTTACTGTGTGTAATAAAAACTAAACGCATAAGCAACATGGACTTTCATACTTTCCATGGGTGGTGTGACCCTTATTTTCAGCAGCATGCAGGTGCAGGTGCATTTGAAATGATCACACACAAAGTCTCTAAACAAGGGGAAAATCTTGTGCTCTGCTTTTAATTGTGATGCTGGGCAGGAGCATTGTGTGAGTGAGGTTAATGCTTTTATGACAGAATGTGTTTTGGTTTTGTGTAATTCTTGTACACATATATATATGTAAAAAGCTTTAAGTGGGCTCAAAGCAAACAAGAACATTTAAAAGATCTAATAAAAAATGTACTGGTTCAGTTCAAATAAAACAATAAAATGACAATTAATTAAAAGTCTTGTGTGCCGTAAAGGCTGTAAATGAGCACAGATCAAGATGAAATCTCCTGCACTTTGATTTTTGCCCTGCTGCAGAGGCTTGCCCTGTGTTTATTGTGCCAAGGTTTCAGAGTGGTTGCAGTGGCTTTGGGCTCATTCTGTTGTTTTCCTTCAGCACTGGCATGGCTTTAGCCACGTTTGATGGTTGATTGAACATGAAAACACTTGGCCACATTCTGTGAGGAAGCCGTGAACTCGTCTGCCTGCCTTCCTCTGCGTCCTTGAGTCGAGATTGACAGTAGTGGACAGACAGATGATCTTCTAGACCTCAGCACTCTAAACCTCACAATTCCATGTTGACAACCAGTAGGGAAGTGTTGAGTAGTAAATGGACACATTTCTGGAAACTAGAGTCAGCCTTCTCAGGGTTTCTTGCATTTCAGAGTGCTGCCTCATTGAGTAGATTTGTGCTCGCAGTCAACTTAAAGGAATAGTGTGATGTTTTTTAAGGAGGTGTTTGTGGAGATGTTATCAGTATTTTACCTGCAGTAAACAGCAATATGAACAATGTCAATTTAGAAAAATTCTCATTGAAGAGTTGAGCTAAGAGCCTGTATCTCACTGAGCTGCAACTGTGGTAACAAATTGCGAACAATATTTGCAAGGAAGTTTCCGGAATGTCCCAAAATGTTCTCAATTTTTTTGCTGTTGTGTCTCAGGAATTTTGGACATGTTCAAAAAATTTGTGACAAATTTTCTCTCAAAATAGTTATACAGTCATTGTGGGCATCTGAAATTCATCTCAAGCCATTCTCAATTTATTTTCTTTGTTCAAGAGTGCTAGAGCTGCCATTTCTTTGCTGTTATGTATGACAACTCCCAGCAAATATTGGCCAACATTTCACTTGGAATCTGTTCAAACTTGTCATTAAGTTTGATTCCAAGTGAAACTATACACAGTTTCTTGCAATTTTGTCTTCCACTATTGCAGCCCATTGAGATACAGCCTCAATGGCTGGTCAAACTGGACCAAACTCAAAGCAGATTTCTTGTCTTAAAACAACTTCAGCCCCTAAAAATTTAGGCGATTTAAACAACTGTTATTTTAGGGATTTTTACCCTGCTGTACTTTTCAATCAGGTAAATCCATCTGCCAGTTTGAGCTTGATAGATTATGTTTTGCAACTTTTGTTTCACAAGAAACATTACTGATAAGAGATCACAGACCAACATAGCCCTTAGTGTTAATAACCATGATTTTTTTTATGTAAATAACTTTCTAGGGTTTATGCGTTTGCAAGAACTGCTGTGAAATCTTTGAGAATGAAGTGGTTTTAAAACAGGAGGACTCGACTTTGGAACCGGTCCCAATCTGTTTAACTGTTAACTGAGATGCAGCTGATTGCTATCTACTGCAGGTGAGATACTGACTGCTAATAACAACTCCACAAAACCCAGTGTCAGAACCCTAAAGAAGGGGTGTCAAACTCCAGGCCTCAAGGGCCACTGTCCCGGAGGTTTTAGGTTTTTTTGCTCCAACACACCTGATTCAAATGGTTTAATTACCTCCTCACCAAATCATTGAGTTCTTTTGAAGCCTGTCTACAACTCATTCATTTAATGCAGGTCTTTTAAAGCAAGAACACATCTAAAACATGTAGGAGAGCAATCCCAGAGGAACAGAGTTTGACACCTGTGCCCTAAACTATCCATTTACTGATCCACTACAGTGGATATAAAACGTCTTCACATCCCTGTTGAAATGCCAGGTTTTTGTGATGTAAAAAAATAAAATTATGATAAATGATTTCAAGTATTTTTTCCACTTACTGTGACATAATCAATATCCTGTAAAACCCAAATTAAATCAGTTTGAGGAAAAATATGAAAAATAAGAAGATTCAATAAGCTGGTTGCATTAGTGTGCACACTGTGAAACTAAAAACTTGTTGAAGCACCTTTTGTTTTAACTACAGCCTTTGTTCATCTTGGGAACACACCTGCCATCAATTGAAGTGACTGATTAACCTGAAATAAAGTTCAGCTGTTCCAGCAGGATTTTTCCTGATATTTACTCAGTTCTATCCTACAGCAAAATCTATTGTACACAGAAAGTTCACAATGCATCAAAAAGATCTCTTTGTTAAAAGAAATCAGTTAGGAGTAGGATAAAACAATTTTCCCAGCATTAAAATCCAGTGGAACACAGTGAAGACAGTCACCAAGAAGTGGAACAAATATGAAATAACACTGACATTACAGAGAACTGGATGATCCTCCAAAATGGATGAAAATACGAGACAGAAACTAGTCAGGAAGGCTGCCAAGAGACCTACAGCAACCCTGAAGGAGCTGCACCTCCTGTGTTCTTTGTATATCTGCACTATGGGGTAGGGAAGCTTTTTTCTTACAAAGAAAAACATCCAGACCTGAATAAATTTTTTAAAGAAATACGTCAAACCTCCCAAAAGCCTGTGGGAAAATCTGTTCTGGTTTGATGAACCTGAGGTTGGAACTTAAGGCCACAAATCCAAGATATTCTGAGCAGGTGAATAAACAAATCTGGATCACTAAAAGATCACAACAGGTGGTTGTAAGGAACAGTTCCTAATACCTGGTTATTTTGGCCTAAAACATTTAGGTGTCTGTTAGAACACTGAAAATGAAGAGAAATTTATATCTTTAAAATGGCAGAGACCCCCAGAATTTATCCAAATCAACAAAAGAATGGCTTTACTTGGAAAAATAAAATAAAAGAAGGTTTTGGAATGTCCTATCCAGAGTCTAGACCTAGATTTGATCTGTGTACTGACTTGCAGAGGTGGTGACTTGTCAGTCTGGCAAATTTTGAGCACTTTGGCAAGAAGGAGTGGGCAAATAATTGTTATTCAAGGTGTGTCTGCTGATAGACACTTATATTGCTGTAATTAAATCAGAAGGTGCTTAAACAAAGTATTAGTTTCAGGGTGTGTGCACTTATGAAATCAGCTTTTATTACCTCCACCAAGGAGGTCATATTTTCGGTAGTATTGGTTTGTTTGTTTGTTTGTCTGTTAGCAAGATTACTTACAAATTTAGAATAGATTTTGATGAAATGTTGGGGTTGTCACAAGAAACAACTGATTAAATTTTGGTGGTGACTATTTTTTTAATGACACTATGGCCTTGGCAGAGGCTTGTGCTCTCCGAGTGCTTCTAGTTTTTTATAGTTTTTCGCACAACATTTTTTCTTGTTGAATTTCACATGATATATGTCACATTAAAGGTGGAAACAATTTTGAAATCCCAATTCATTATTTTTTAAACAAACACTAGACATTTTACTGTTAAAATGACACACATGTTAAAATTTAACGTTTGTGTAGTCTTCCTATATAATGTTTTGTGCAATTAACATGATAGACTATGTTGTGCTCCCGTCTTTAATACGCCACTTTTCATTTTGTCCTATAATAAAAATAAATAGGGGAAAAACTCACCTTTGATTTGACAGTGACATCCTAACCAGACTTCCAGCTTTGACTCTAACTTGCCAGACTAAACTTCACTTTGCAGCCAGCTGTTGGGGAAATATCTAGACACTCCTGAGATTAGCCCACAATTTATGAAAAAGAAGTATTAATAGCTTCAAATTACATCCAAATGGCTATCATGCAGGCAAAGATGAAAAACCTGATTGTTTTTTCGTTTCATTGAAATCGTTAGCAGAGATTGGAACATTTTCTTGGATGGGGTTCAGAGGTGTAGCAGTGTGTTAAAACAGGGAATGTGTGATTGTGTGTGTGTGTGGATATAAACCTGTTCGTGCTTTGTTATCTAACATCCTGACCTTCAAGTTCAATCTAACAAAAGCAGAACTTGGCAAATAAAGTGCTGGCAAGTTAGTGTCAACAGTGAAGTTTACATGTGTGCGTGTGTGTGTACACTCAGAAGATGAAGGGGGAAGGGGGGAGGGTTGTCAATACATTTTTACCTTTACTCATGCTGATATTTTATCTGGAAATGTTGCCCATCTACGCTAATAAATATGGTCCTGAAGCTGATAACAGAATCATAACTCCAGAACAAAACTTTCGATTAGTTCAGCTCCATTTTATGACTCTGACATATCAATGATAACAAAAAATAAAGCAAAAAAGGGAACAACATTTTAAAGCTCTGGCTAAAATTGTGACTTTACACAACATGATCTCTTTTTTTTCCCAGGTCTCCAAAATAGCAATGAGTTGTTTTGTTTTCCCAATGCTTTCCATCAGTTTCGGTGAGCTCTGCAAGGCTTCAAAGTGAAGTTAGAATGGAAACTTTGAAGTTTAGGAGAGTTGGACCATTAAAACTCTTGAAACTGTGGAGCAGACTTCAGTAATATATTACACAGTACATCAGCAGAGGAAAAACTGTAAACATTCCTTCTAATATTTTTTTGGCAAGGATACATTTTCTTCTGGCTGAGGGCTGATATTCTGTTATAAACGTGGATAAAAGTGCAGTTGTGTTTTAGTTCAAACCTTGTACGACTCCTGCGTGGACCCCCACCCTTAGCTTTTCGTGATGAGCTGAAATAAGATGGATGATACCCTGAAAACTACAATTTCCTGCTCTAATCCCAGTTGGAGACAAACTATATAGGGAGATTCAGTAGTATGTGTGTGTGTGTGTGTGTGTCCTACTAGAGACTTTAGGTATGGCCTTAAAAGTCTTGGTTTAGCTTTTAGCTTTCAGATTATTCACGCATCTGCCTTTTCAATTTGGGGTCTGAACTCCCAAAAGACAACATTAAAATGGTTTAATTGACATTTTCTTGATATCACATTTTCTGTTTAAATGAATAGTTCATATTTTTTGCAGCAGGTTTCTGTGGGAAGTTGATGAACAACTAATATCTTAGCTGTTGTAGATAGCTCTTTGAAAGATCTAAGATAGGAGAAACGAAGGTCTGATTTTATTGATGAGCTAACGGCCAATCAGTGCGAGGCTAAGACCAGAGTGGATTGCTGCCATCTGAAAATATCTCAAATTTTAAAAGTTTCATTGCTGCTCATGCAAACAACACTTTATAAGTCTTTACATTGCTGTCAATTTCATATTATATAGATGTTTATATCAAATTTGATGCTTATTTCAAGTGCAAACAGCAGTAGAAGCACTTCTGGTGCAGCCTGGAGCACAGCCAGCAGGAATATCATCATCATGTTTTTGTCAGAATAATCATGTAATGAAACACTAAAAGCATAGTAAAGGTTTATAAAATAGCATTCACACAAAACACAGTTAAGAGATTTTAGTTGTTTTAAGATGACAGCATTCTTCTTAGCTCATCACTCTGGTCAGAATAAAACTCTACTTTTTCCAAACTGAGGTCGTCCAACAAGCTATCTACAACAGGTTATATAATAATTGTTCATAGCCTTTCCACAGAACCCCACTTCAAAAGATTTGAACCATCCCCTTAAATCTTTGAACTGCAATTTGTCATACAAAAACAAAGCCTCTTTTATCAAGGTTTGCACATTTTAGAATTTTTCTGTTGACTCAAAGTGTAAAGTTGTTTAAGACTCTGCCAAAATAACCCACATGGAAATGCTCTAACACCCAACCTGATCTGTTTGATAAGTTAGCACTCTTGGCTAGGTAAAAGGTACAAGATGTTCAGTCTTGACATCGCTTGATGCCGGTGGTCTGGACAAGGGATTTTACGCTGTGCAGGGAGGCTTAAAGGCAGCACAAAGGAATTGATCTGTGAAATGAATATACAATAAGCTGTCTCTCTTGTCCCACAACCATTAGCCTCTCTCCCATGGTGCTTTGCAGACCTGATGATACAGTTATCTCATCTTCCAGTGCAGTGGTATCACCATAGCCTGTAAGTAAGAGACAGACATAGCCACCATGATGTCACAAACTGGTTTCTAAATTGTCGTTTTGAAACCTCAATTTGGGGCATCACCATCTTGGTCTTTGAAGTCAGAATATGGGCACAAGGGTGGAGCTGGAGCATTTCAAATTAGCCAGCTGCTGCACCTCTTCTTTCACTTATATTCTTCTTTAAGTCCAGATTAATTGCAAATATTCTTGACAAAGGGATTTATGTATTTAGATATCATCTTTAGGTTTAAATTGATAGCTCGTTTGTTCATACTAAACTGTCACACTGGGTCAACAGGATACAAAGCAAAAAAGAGTTTAGTTGAAGTTTAGGTTTTTATGATACTGTATCTAATTTGGAGGACTGGTTAAATCAAAACACTCTAGTGTGATTGTGTTTTAAAAGTTCAGAAAGAGAGTCATTTGTTTGTTTTTTTTAAAGAAAGAAATTCTCTCTTTTTTAGGTGTACTCAAACATTATCATTACTTACAGTGAGTCAAAAGAAACCAAAGTAATGCAATTACTTCATATGGTTCTACAGCAGCTTTTAATTTACTTTAGCTGTTTCCTGTGTGGGTATTCTGTGGTCATTTTCCCAAAACTGGAGAAGTTTAAGGTATTTCAACGGTGGTTTCACATCGACACCAGACATGCTAAAATTTGATCTCAGTCTGAGTTAGCATGCTTCATGAGACATCAGTCCTATTAATGACTGAAAGGCAATAATTGCCTGTGTGTGTGTGTGTTTTTGTTTGTTTGTCACAGTCACAGATATTGAGCCAAGATTTGGAGGGTAGGAGCTGAGAGTCATCCCAACACAAACTCCAAGTTCTGACAGATCACATAAGATGTCATGCAAGGCGGCAGGCGATATGCATTCCTTCAAGAAATGCTTGTTTCATTTTCTTTAGTTAGACATGATTAGTCCCTTCTTTAAAAAAATATATTAAAGTTTTTGCCAATCAAACATATTTATTTCCTTTATTAATCTTGTGACATATTTCTTTCTTCACCTGATTCTTTGTTTTAATCTTCACAGCTGTTATCCAGCAGATTTGTGTTGCACCTCAACAGGAGAAAAGCAGCATCACCTTCTTTTAGGTGCGGAGTAACTTCAATCTGAATCTCCAGAAATAAAGATTAAATTTTTGAGCTCGTTATCACCATGAAGCATTGTTACCGGATTTTGCAGCAATGAGCTTTTCCAAGTCAGTGAATATTTCTTAATTTTACCACTTTAAAACAAGAAATTTGATGTTCTGTTTGTTGGGGAGTCACACAGATTGGGGGTGTTTGTCCTGTCATTGATTGTAATCGTGTCTCTGCCAGAAGTGCTCTCAAAGATCAACAGATACGCTTCACCTTCAGACCTGTCCATCTTTGGTTTACTAAACTCTTTTATCTTTGTTGCAAGTTGTTTGAATGACATTGGTTTTTGGCTTAGAGGCCTCTGCTGTGTGAATCTCTACCTTTTGGAGTTTGTCCATTACAGATGTTTGAATTTGCTTGGTTCTGATTACCATACATATAGGGGAACATATGCTATAACCTTAAACCTTTCTGTAGGCATCTTTTAAAAGTCTGCTAAGGGGAAAGAAAAACATTTTTAACTGACTATCAACAGATTCACATCGACTTTTGCACAAGTCTCCGCACATAAGACAAATTAGTGCATGCAAATATATATATGTGTATACTGTCCTTCTGAGAGATATTATCCTATTTATATCTCCAGGAAGCACCTATCTGCCCTCATGTGTGGGGATTTCACTCTTTCCTAATACCTGCTATTAACAATTTATGCTGTTTAACTGAGGGTAATGCATTATATCCTGACACAAAGTTGAGTAACCACCTTGACTCTTTTCTCCCTTTGCTCTTCCAGTTGTGGAAAACAAAATAGTTGGCGTTCAGCCACACACAAAGCTGACGCCCATTATCTTCTGCATGCTTGCTGAAGAAGCTTGGAAACAGAGGAAGTTCAGCGAGGCCCCTCTTGTTGACCAGCGTTTTAGGTATTGAATATCTGGCCGGCGTGGTAATGAAATATGAATAGTGTGTTACTAATGCAGCTTGGATACAGTTTTGGTTCAGTGAGGCTGCAGCCCGCAGGTATAATCACCGCCACATTTTTACAAACCACATTTCCAGAAAAAGTTGGAGAGTTTAAAAAAAAAAACTTTAATCTGTCTTTTGTTAAATTGTTTGAGGATTTTAACAGATGCACTTCACTTCATGAAGACACTGAAAAATGTGATTACTTTTTTCAAAAAGCTCATTACTTTTTAACCAAATAAGATTTGTAGACATAACAAACATATTTCACCATTTAACCCGATTACTTGTGAACATGCAGTGCAAACAGAGAGCAAATAGAGAGAAAATAGAGAGAAAATTTCTAAGCAAAATATCAGAGGGTACAAAGTTACTGACTGTGATTATATGATGGTGGGTTATTTAATATACCTTAAGGAGTGCAAAGGAGTGAATGGTAGGGGGCTAACAAATGCATGTCTCTCCTTACACACGCACACACCCACACACACAGAACACAGCCCTCTGGATGCTATCAGGCCCGTGTGTGCCTCCAGAGAAAACTGTATCAGACAACGGAGGTCATGTGACCTGGGGAGGCAGCCTTCCTTAATCCTACTGTCAGCTCTAATTGGGCAGCTGGGGATTGATCTAGTCCCACCCCCACCCCCTCTCTTCTTCCCCTTCCCATTCTCTTTGTGTTTCTGTGTATATGCATGTATGAGTGTGTGTGTGTTTTGTGAGTGTGTGATTTTGTATATCTTAAATGCTTCACTTAAAGTAAAGTGCTACACTGGTTAAACAGCTTTTTTTTTCTTTACATATGCGTCAAGTTATAATCTTATAATTGGTTGTCAGTTTCTTTCAGTTCATGAAAGGAAAATAATGTATTTTGTCCTTCACCAGTAGAGGGCAATACTGCAAAAACATTGGCCAGCAAAACTCCTGCTTTGTCAACCTCGTAAATCGTGGCTTACCTCTGATGTGTCAGAGATGTTTCCTCACTGAAAATGAAACAAACTGTAAAAAATGAACTTGTGATGTGTCTTAAAGCAGCACAGAGACATAGAGAGGTATTTCTCTGCATATTATGCTCAATATCTAAGTTCCTTTTCATGATCCACTATTTATTTGTGTACTTTGACTTTTAATAGATAGGAAAAGACATGGGCAACTTTGTGGAAAATGCAGCAAAAAGTGATAAAATTGGCCAGCAGGGCAAGACTGTTTCTCATGGTTATAATGATTACTTTCAAACAATTACCTCACAGATTTTTAGAGTTAGTGTTTTTATTTTATTTTAATATGGCAAAAAAACAAAACAAATACCAACACACCAAGTGCTACAGTTAGTTACAGCTGCTGCTATGTGTAATTGCAAATAACCGTGGAGTGGTATTTATTTAATCATGTAATGTGAAACTGACAGTGGTGTAAAAGTTGATTAAATTTCCTTCACAAAACTCACTGAAACTTTTGAAATCAAAGCTATTTCAAGACAGCAGCAATCCGTTTTAGTCTCGGTCTGCTCAAACCAACCATTAGCTTGTACATCTGGTTAAATTAAACTTTTTATAAGTGCTACTTATTACAGGCAAGATATTAACTGTTCTTAACTCCACTTCAAAAGATATGAGCAATCGCTTTAAATAATTTCAATTTTATGAAAGTTTTTTTCTCTGTCTTTGCACTGATTTTGTCCTGGTTTGATACCTTTTACATCCATCCATCTGTCCATTTTCATTACCTGCTTTTTCCTTTCCGGATTGTGGGGGAGCTGGTATCTCCAGTGGTCATTGTGTCAGAGGCGGGGTTCTCCCTGGACAAGTTGCAAGTCCAATCAGTATTTAGTGATGCATATATATATATATATATAATATTTTATGTATGAAGTACATACAAATTATGTACTTAACAATGACCAATTTTGTTGGCTTCCAAAAAAATTAGTTGAAAACATGGTCATTGCAGTTCTTTTCTTGAATGAATTGCATCCTGTACTCTGTTTGAAGATTCTTCAGTCAAAGATGTACTTTTCTGAGGTTTTATAGAGAGCTGTTGTTTAGACAGCTAATGGGCTGAGAGAAACATGAGCGTAGAAAGCACTGTTACGCCTGATCTGGTTGCACACACATAGCACCAGTCTGTGTGTGTGTATGTGTGTGTGAGAGAGAGTTTTTACCTCTTCGAGAGCATGTGTGTGAGTATCAGTGCATCCATGCATGTCGTTTAGTGTATCAGAGCAAGTATGACTATTTATACAAAACGTGCGCATGTCCGTCTGTCATTGTGTGGATCCTCACTGTAACAGAATGTTCTGAAGTCATAGCTCCTGTGTTTGTTTGTTTTCCTAACACCTGCCTTTCTGCAGGTTACAGAGGTTGTG
Source organism: Kryptolebias brasiliensis (assembly GCA_028566095.1). Classification (NCBI taxonomy): domain Eukaryota; kingdom Metazoa; phylum Chordata; class Actinopteri; order Cyprinodontiformes; family Rivulidae; genus Kryptolebias; species Kryptolebias brasiliensis. Next base: position 20,618,044 of record JAOXNZ010000054.1, on the reverse strand, counting down.
GGTCATTTTAGACATTCACATATTTACACAGCTGGATCTGAACAGATAGGAAGATTGTCATGCAGTATGATGATTTACTCCATTTGCTTTTGACTTTTGAACTCTTTAATATTTCTACAGTGGTTAAAAGTTTATTTTATCATTCCCTAATACAAACACTGTCATCATCATCTATGCTTCTTTATAAAGAAAAATTGATTCTGAACTTTAAAACAAACTCTTGACTCCTGATGAATCACACTATATTTCCTCATTTATAAGGTGTTTTAATTTTACTTCCGACTGGATTAGATTATTCCATCTTCCTCTTTTTCTCATAACCATACTCACAAAATCCACCTTTAACTTTCTCCTCTGTTGCACCTTTTTTTTTTTGTTCATCTTCTATATTTCTTGCTGCCCCTTCTCTCCTCCAGCCGTCTTAGGTTTTCTCAAGATGTACAAAAGCCACATGGAGGGTCTGTTTCTGATCTCCACATGCTGGGATCTCCATTTGTTTTTGCTTGTCCAGGGACCCCACAATGTAGTTTCAAGTGTTCAGGACCCACAGAGTGCAGATTTAATTAGATAAGGAGACTTGTGGAAGGAACTAGAGAATTGAAATTGGACATGGAGGGCAGGGGATGGGGAGGGGATGGGAGGTTACAACAGAGCTGGCAGGTCTGGCACTGCGTGTGCTCAGCACAACAATGCACTTCACACTGAGAGGGGCAATAAAGCAGAGGAGACGGGGGTGAAAATGAAGAATGGAGATGACATAGTTAACTCTGCCCTGGTAGGCAACAAGGGTTTGTATGACTGTTTCGCTTCTGGTGCCACACCTACTCTTGACGCCAAATTTTTTTACCTAAAGTTACACAAATGCAGACAGGTTGTGAACAACGTTTGTTCAAGACTTTTAACTTTATCTTTAGACTCTTCTGAAGTCATGTTCTGTGAAAAAGTTGTGAACTTTCGCCGACAGACCTTCCTCAGTTCAATTCCTTTTACTCCAGGGGAAGGACAACTGAGACAATTTACCCTTTAAAGATGTTGCTACAAAAGAATTAAAGTTGAACTATTATTCTAATAACGCAGAGAATTAGTACAGGAACCAGCGCTGGGACTTGTGTCCACAACATCTTAAGGATGAAGCAGAAGAAAAAGAAGCTCCAAGCAAAGGACGTGTCCCCTCATATAGATCCTAGGCTCTGCCCATTCCAGAGGGCCGGAGCACTTCCCTCACGTGATGTCAGTAGTTTTTTATGTGTAGCCGGAAATGGCTTTAACTGTTTCAAGCAAGTGTTTTAGCGGGTGTAGTGTAACTTAATCTGTGAGCGTGCAGCAACAATAAACTATTCACGGTATGGCAAGGGCTTGATACAGCTGATAAAGTTGGATGAGCAACTGGTATTCTTATAGGGTGCCGTTTGTAAAGTTACACAGTCAAAAATTAACAGCAATATTTTGGTTTATTTAGCCTTTCATAAGAAAAAAA
>JAOXNZ010000054.1:20596143-20616467 GCA_028566095.1 Kryptolebias brasiliensis | reverse complement strand
TCCTTATTGTAGAGCAAATCTGTTCCGGCACATGTAGGCAGCCATCTTCTCTATATGGTATACCTGAGATGCCACAATAGGACAAACAAAAAAAAAAGACATGTCCAGAGGAAAAGAATGATGATAAAATACGGTACAGAAGAGAAAACTGAAGCGATTCACTATGGCCACCACCAGCTCTTCTTCTTCTTCTGGTGTTTTTTGGCTGTTTTGCTAGAGGAGTATATAGAGGTTGGGCTTTTATTTAACTTGCAAGTTAATTATTTAGTTTGGAACTATGACATTTATAAATGTATAAATGACATGGTAAAAATATGACTTTAAAAAGAAAAAAACTTTTTTTTTCTTCTGAAAGGCTAAATAAACCAAAATATTGCTGTTAATTTTAAGAAGATTGAAGTTGTCTTAAAACAGCTTAAGTTTTAAAAAAAAAAAGCAGTTCATGTGAACGTTGTTTAATTACCTTGATATCACTGCCATTAATTTCACCGTTACCCTTTTATTTAGCACAGAATGCAGTGATTATCTGCAAGCACAGATAGAGGAAGCAGCAGCTAGCTGTAGTACTTTTGCCTATGGTGCTTTCTGCAGTAACATAATAATTTGTAATAGAGTAAACATAAAGTCAAAACTAATAAAAAGGTTTCTGAAAGACTATTCCCATGTACATATCTATATGTATCAGTATTTGTTTTAAAAAAAATCAGCAATCAGCTTTGGTCTTGGCTCCGCTCAAACTAGCTGTAAGCTCATCAATCTGATCAGAAACTCTATTTCTCCAAACTGAGTTCATTCAAAGAGCTATCTATAACAGGTAAGATATTATTTTTTTGTAACTTAATTTTTCACAGAACTCCACTTTAATGATCTGAACTATTGCTTTAAGTGTAAGCCCTGTAGAGCTAGAGCATGTTTTTGATTTTGTAATAGTATAGGTCACTTCTCAGTGTCTGTTTCTTTTTTGTTTTTTTCTTTGTTTCCCACATTTCTGTTTGACATGCTTATTGTCTGCATATTTACAGCTTACTGATGATTTAAGTGGGAACATATTTTGCGGCCATCCTTGTTTTAATTACTGTTCTGTGGCATCTGGTCAGATTTTTAGTTTGTATGTATTTTTCCTGAAATGTGTACATTGGCAAACGTCAGCTTTTAGCATTCCTTTTTTTTTTATTCCTGATCAAGTGAAAAATACAGATAAAAGAGCCAAGACGCTATTCCAACTTTATAATACAGTACAGTTCCTAAAATTACTGTCTCTGAAATGCCATGTCTTTGGAAACCATGTAAATTGCCAATTTCTGCCAAATCATGTTGTAGGCTTTTACTATGATTTTTTTTTTGTTGTTGCTTTTCTTTGCTTGTAATGTGAAATATGTCCAGCTTTTTTATTATCCTCTTGTTTATATTTTAAGATCAGTATTGATTTATTCTGTTACTGTATTTGTGACCAGTTGAGTCCAACAAAAACAAACAAGTGCAATGAGCTCTGCAGCATGCTTTCCAATGTATTTTCCTTGGACACATGTTTAGACATGGGGGTGCGGGCATTCGCACTGTCACCTCACAGCAAGAAGGTTCCAGGTTCACATCTGGTGTTTAAATGAGGCCTAACTGTGTGGAGCGTGCATGTTCTCATTTTGCTTGCAAGAGTTTTCTCTGAGCGCAATGGCTTGTGTTCTTGTCCCTATAGAAAAGGTAAATCAGTGATTTTTAACGTCTTATTGGTTAGCAGTCTATTTGTAAAATCACCACACTTTTGTCAACCATCAAATTTAAAACTCTAAAACCAAGAATTTGAAGCATTTAATTTAGCTGGGAGGCAGGTGTTTGCACACAAAAATATGCTGGAAAACTTTGTGTCAGTTGTGTCTTTGGAAAAGACCTGTTGTGTCTTTTTTAAGACACAACACGTAACTGCAGCTGCAGAGTACGACCACGAGCAGGAGGATTCAGCTGGCTTTTATTACAGATCACAGGCTGTCTCTGAGAGTCATTAAGGGTGTTGATGGTTCCAATTAGCAGGTGAAGGATGTTCTGATCTTTTTTGTTTGTGATTCTTGATGGAAGTAATCCTTTTTCTTGTTTTAATAGTGAAGACTTTCCTGCACATGGGACATTCTGTCACACTGGTGGGAGGCAGATGAAGTGGCACAACTGATATTTTACATTTTTTCAAATAAACTCACTGACCAAAAAAGAAAAACACTTAGAAGAAAGAAATAATTAATCCTGTCAAATGTTGTGGAGAGCCCCACCCTGGCATTACTCCAGACATTATGTTGTAACAAGCCATAGGGTTTGACTTTGTGTCACCTCTGGCAGTGATTTGGTGGAAGCTGATGGCTCAGAACTACATCAGTAACATCCTGCGTCCACATGTTTAACCCCTCCTGAGACAGCACCCTGGTCTAGTCTGTCAACAAGACCATATCTGACCGCACTCAGCAATTGTGTCTATGTCCTGCCTGCGTCACGTCCTCCTGTGGCCTGCCAGGTCCACTGATCTTTCCCCAAATAAAAGTGTATGTCATCCACTTTTTCTCTTTTTCTATTTAAAAACACCCATTATTCAACATGAATACTTAAGTACATGTAAATGTGCCAGATTTAGCCATATAGCCTCATTTTCATCCATAGTACCTGGTATAAAAATTAAAAATGAAATCACACACAAAATAAACAACTGAAACTGATCCCTGTCAGGGAGAACTGAAGAACAGGACCAGTTCCAGAAGGATTTTTATGCTCCTAAAACAACTTTAATCTCAAAAAGTTCATGGCAGTTCGAGTCTTGCTATTTTGTGAAGTTTTTTCACTGATGTGAGTTTCTTATTAAACTGTTATTCCAACAATAAGTTTATACTATTCCTGTGAGAAGTGCCCCAGATGACACTTGAATGCTACAGCTAGCTGCTGCTGCTATTTGTGCTTGCAAATAATCATAGATTTGCATTTCAATAACCATGCAATGCAAAACTGACTTTAGTTGAGGCAAATTTAATTGTTGGACAGGGCCATAATTGGGATGTTTTAATTTCTTTTATGATTTTCAATAAATCCAAATTTTACACTTATTCACTTTAGTTAAAAGCAATAGAACTGTTGACAGAACCACCAAAAATGAGCTGTAATCTTTATGGGGGAAAGAAAAAGAGAGCAAAAAAATATTGTAAGACGTCTAAAAGATAACATCTCTGTTCTCAGTGTGTCTTTGTGTGTGTGCTGTGTATGATTGGGGAACCAATGCTGCTCAAAACTGATGAGGGCCCCTTAGAGTACGACTGAGAGGTGAAACAATATGAGGGCCTGCACAGGAAGTTAAGGAAAGTACAGAAAAGACCCAACAGATAGAGTTCCTCACAGAAAAAACAAGTAGTAGTATCCTTTAGTCATCTTAGACAAGCAACAAAACTTTGTTTCGAACCACAAAACAAAAAATTCTCCAGAAAAACATGTAAGTTTGTAATGTGACTCTTCCTTGTTTATTTCACCAATAAGCTTGCCAATGAATGACCTGATAGGATCACAACTTCTACAGCATCACAAAAGATGGTTTAAGTAAAAAAAAAAAAGTTTAACGGTAAGGAAGTACACAATCCATTTCACCACTTTGACAAAAAAATCAAAACAAAAAACAAGTTTTAAATATTACATACTATTTCAAAACTATGACTTAGTATCTCATAAGGTGTCTTCAAGTACAATTCCAGTGATGGATGTAGACGCTGGCCTAAAAAACAGCACTCCTCAACCAGACTCCAGGTTGGTAGTAGACAGCCACACGTGAAAGAAACTCATTTTAGCTGCTTGTAATCAGGATCATGTCCTTTACTGTCCTGATCCACATCTCAAGACTATAGGTGAGGGTCGAAATGTGGATGTACCAGTAAATTCAGAGCTTCTTTCTTCAGCTCAACAGACCGAAGCTTCGCCCTCATCACTGCAGACAAAGCACCAATCTGTCAGTCTGCTTCCCACTCCACCCTGCCACCACTTGTAAACAAAACAACAAAATACCTAAACTTCTCCACTTGAAGCTAATTTAACTAATGCTACAAATTAGATAAATATATCTATACATTTTTTTACTTATGGTCATCATATATGAATTGCTGATGTGTTTTTCCTGACTATGGGGTGGTGGTGCTCTACTTTAAGCTGTACTTTACACCTAAAACAACGTCAGCACAAAAATGAACTTAATATCAAATTCACAAAAAAAACAAAAAAAAAAAGAACTACTCCTGTCCCTTGTTTCTTGTTAGTTGTTTTTAAATAGTGGGAGGAAAATAATCTTGTTTGAAACATCGTCAAGGTGAGTTAACTTAGACACGTTAACAAAAACTTTGGCCCAAACCTTTGTGTGGCAGTGTTTAAAAATGGCTCCTTTTTTTATTTTGGCAGTTAAAGTCCCATCTCACAATGGTATCACAAGTTTCTGGAATGAACAAAGAAAATGTCATCCATCCAATCATAAACACTTTGAAAAAACAATACAGGAGTATCACCTTTCTGCCATCAGACATCACAGACTTGTCGGTCTCTATGAACTGTCTCCCCTGTTTATCTCTACAGATTCCAGATGAATTGGCCAAACATCTGTGTGCTGGCACTGAGCAGTGACAAGTCTGCTGCAGACTGGTAATGTGCACGGAAAACTTGGAGACACACTTAAACAAACATAGGCGGACTCATACATTCTAAGGGTACACAGTCAAATTCAGCAAACACAGAATAATGCTTCAAATACAGTATTTACAGGTGTCTGTGGCGATTGTGCAACAGTTGAAGAAATCTGCAAAATGTTACACACACACACACCTTCCATCTACCCACACCTCACTTTTAGACCAGGCAGGAAAAAGACGGTGAAATCAATGTATGATAAATTGGGTTAGAAAGCTGTTATGCCCTTAAAACTGGAACCTCAAGCTGTGAAAGCAAAATCAGGTTAGAAAGGCCACAAAAGCAGGAAAGAGGTTATCACCTAGTTTCCAGGACACAGATGTGATTGTTTTAGTTGTGATACTGTTCCAGTTGGCAGGAGCTCCCTGGACATAATATCATATTAAGCCTCCCCCCCCCCTCATATTTTCCCTTGCAGACCACACTTCTCTTTTATGAATGTTGTATATCTATGACTGAAACAGTTTTCCACTGCTGGGGATGACACGGAACACCTGCTCTGCATGCTAAACTCCATTCCAACATAAAGGTCTCATCTTTTTCTTGACTCTTAGTAAGTCAAGGATGATGTTTAGCAAACTCAGATCTTTCTCTTTCTGGTCTGTTTCAGATCACTTTTTAAAATTTTCTTCCTTTCGGCTGCAGTAAAACACATTTTGTGCTCCTCCGGATGGGAGACTGCGACGAAGTGAAAATTCAATGTAATTTGCTGACTTCCTTAGATAGATAACTTTTACTAACTGGCATTTTATAATGTAAGTGAATGTTTTTGTACTGGAATCTGAGACAAATTTTGTTTGACTTGGCGCTATATAAATAAATTTAATTGAATTGAATTTTGTCAAGAAAACAGACGTGATGAACCTTCAGAGCAGAGTAAAAACAGTGCAAAGTGTTTTAGCTGAGATTCATAGACTGCAGCATAATTATATTGTTCAAAAACACACCCACCATCAATTTGACAATTTTATGATTGTCATGTTTTTATTGTTATATTCTTTATTGTCTTATTGCTCTGTGGTCGTTTTGTTGTCTTGAATGTTTCTATTGTTGTGCAGCAGTGCCCGTTTTATAGCAAGCAAAGTTTCTCCCTTGGGAGACAAATAAAGAACTTTGAACTTTGACAGCACTGATTGAGCAGGTTCCTCCTGAATTCAACTCTGACTGACCAGGCTTTACCAGAAGTGCCACAGCTAGTTGCTGCTGCTGCTGCTATTTGCATTTGCAAAAAACTCCACAAGATTCTATGTAAACAGACATGTAATGTGGAGGTTTATAAAACAGCATTCAGATGAATTGCTATGGAATTTTACAGATGGAAGTTTTAAGATAGCAGCAATCCACTTTGGTAAGACAATAATTGTTCATAAACTTTCCACAAAATTCCACTTCAAATGAGCTGAACTAATACGTTAATAAGTGCTATTTATCTGAGGGACAAAAATGTCTGTAATTATGTAAAGTTACTGGATCCTGAGTGTTACATCTACAGTAAAATATAGTTTAGTCAGGAAGAGTAATCTTGTACTTTTGTGCTTTATATTAACCTGTTCTTTCAGAAGTAAAGAAATCTAATTAAAGATTAAGTGTAAGACTAGTGTTTCTGCCTTAAAAGAAGACTACATGCAACTTAAGATAATTTCTTGTAATTCTTGTAACCAATTGAACTTTCAATTCAATTTGAGTTTCTGGTGTCGTATTTGGTGTTAGACATATGTACGATCGTTTGGTACAGCTGTTCATCACACTGCTGAAGTGAGAGTTTCGACCCTGACAGAGCAGCATACATGTTGACCCTGAGCCGGCCCTCTTCTTTACTACACTTGGAAAACACACCGCCCTGAATTCCACCTCCAGGAGGCCTGTGAGAAATGTTTTGGGTTTTAAAACCAAACATGAGTAATGTTTGTCCTTTTAAAAAGCATTAGTCATGTTTGGTCAAACCACGTGTTGAAAACAGCAGCATACCGTGACATTTTGGAACCTGCAAAACGCAGAAATGAAATATGAAAACTCCAACATTGAGAAAACAGAACGTTTTGTTTCTGCCCGCAGTAACACTGTTTATTTTGTGGAGAACTTGTTTTTACACAGACAACACTGGCCAGTGATGCTGTTTCTAAGGACAGGCATTTCCCAGCTTCACATTATGCAAATGCCCTGAACACGACTGAACCGAGAGGACTGATCATGCAACAAGTTACTGGTAACAGGAGGGGATGAATGAACATAAAATGATCAAATTAATGAAAAAGTAAAGAGACTTGAAATGGCGATAAAGGACAAATCAAAAGCTAGATATATATCAAAGGCATTTTATTTCCTGAAAGAATCCATATCACCTGCCTCTTTCATGCCAGCAATTTAAACTAAGATCAACTTGAGTAGAGCAGTGAAGGTGTTATCATTTTGGTCAAATTTGAAAACAACATTATGTACAATCTTATGCAAGATCTTGGGATCTCAAGCTCAAAGAATGTGTTGTGAAAGACTCTTATTACTATCACGTCAATATTTAGGTCATAATGGTAAAACTGGCTCAGTTATAGCCATAGTTGTCATCTTGAGTTGGACTGACTTCAAAAGTCACAAGTACAAGTACAAGTACATCAAATGATGTTCCTGGGAGTTTCATTACAATCCTTCCACTGGTTCATGAGATATTTTGCTAACAGACAAACAAGGTTGACTCCAACAATAATGCCATTTTGATAACAGAGAAACAAACGTTATCACCCGCCTTTTAATGAAGTAAAATAAGAAAGGGAAATTAGTTGTTTTTGTTTACTGAAGGTGCACCTGAACTCTGTTTATTGATGAGTCATGGTTAAACAAGCTGTGGGTACAACAAACAGCTGGCAGCCCTTTGGCATCAGCTGCCATTTTCTGTCAGACTGTTTGTTGTGATGTGGGGAAACATCGAAAAAGGGACTCTCCCCCCCAAGATCACCTAAAAACATCCTGTTGTTTTTTTTCAAGTTGGACTGGAGCGCGGCTTTTTTTTTCTTTAACCACTTTTGTTGTGACAGACATATCCAGCTGAATGGAACAGCAGGTATCTGGCAGAAATGTTAAATTATTTTCACATGGGCAGAGAAGCAGGGAGGCATTTAGAATTAGAGCTATTTAGACCAACTTTAAATATGCGTAGACAGACACTGAAACACTCATAACAAAGTCGAGTGACACAAAATGTGGCAATAGAGGACAAAGATAAGACACTTCAACTGAAAGACAAATAAAATGTAAAAGCAGAATACAGAGACGTGATACTCACTAACAACTAAAAGCACAAGTCATAAAATACAGTCACACCCAAAATGCACCCCAATTCTTGGCAACAAAATAATGTTTATGCTCTGTGAGGCAAGCTTAAGTTTATAATAAGGATGTACTTTTTTAACACTTTGACTGTCCTTTTAAAATAAACCTGGGTTAAAGTAGCTTGTCCACATGGTTGAAAGAGAATACCACACCTGTCCAGCAGCTGCTGTGAAGATACAGCGAGCCAAAATGTAGAAGAATGAGAAAATTGTATGTTGTATATCTAAAATACATCATAATAATTTCCAGCAGGTTACCATGCTAGCTAGTTCAAAACAAAACATGTTTGACTGTTACAAAAAAATAGGGTGCCAAACTAAACACAAAATAAAAACCTGGAAGTACCCTGGTGTCCCCGGGCTTTTGGTCAAATACTCTCAGCTTGCAGGATGTTTGCAGCACTTGCATCAGTTTGCTTCATGTTTTTATTCTGAGATTTGTTGAGGTAAAATATTTGTATTTAGTGGGATTTGCAGTACAGACTAGAAGAAAGTTGTATAATTTGTATAAATTTGAAAAGATATGATGTTTTAATCCAAAAAACTAGATTATATGTTTTCATTTAGCAATATGTGAAAAGACAGTCGAGGACGATGATAGAATATGCTTGTGTAGATTCTCAGTCATCCAGGACATGGCAAATAAAAAAATTAAAACTTAGAAAAAATAAAAAAACAAAACAACAAACTGCAGCCCAAAGACCCCTTATGATGAGTGCTTTAAATGGACACAGCTTTCCCTTGCCTGGACGCGGGTCATCGGGGCCCCACTCTGGTTCCAGGCCTGGAGGTGGGGCACGTTGGAGAGCGCCTGGCTTTCGCCTATGGAGCCCGGCTAGGTACAGCCCGAAAGAGGTGACATGGGTCCCCCTTACCATAGGCTCACCACCTATAAGAGGGGCCAAAGGGATCGGGTGCAATGTGGGATGGGTGGTGGTCTGATCCTCGGCTACAGAAGCTGGCTCTCGGGACGTGAAATGTCACCTCTCTGGTGGGGAAAGAGTCTGAGCTGGTGTGTGAGGTTGAGAGGTTCTGGCTAGATATAGTTGGACTCACCTCGACGCATGGCTCTGGCTCTGGAACCAGTCTCCTTGAGAGGGGTTTGACACTCTTTCACTCTGGAGTTGCCTCCGGTGAGAGGCGCCGAGCAGGAGTGGGCATACTTGTTGCCCCCCATCTTGGTGCCTGTACGTTGGGGTTCACCCCGGTGAACGAGAGGGTAACCTCCCTCTGCCTACGTGTGGGGAGACGGGTCCTGACTATTGTTTGTGCTTATGCGCCAAACAGCAGTTCAGATTACCCACCCTTTTGGGAGTCCTTAGAGGGGGTACTGGAGAGTGCTCCTCCTGGGGACTCCCTTGTTCTGCTGGCGGACTTCAATGCTCATGTGGGCAATGGCAATGAGGCCTAGAGGGGTGTGGTTGGGAGGAACGGCCCCCCTGATCTGAACCCGAGTGGTGTTCTGTTGTTGGACTTCTGTGCTCGTCATGGATTGTCCATAACGAACACCAAGTTCAAGCATAAGGGTGTCCATATCTTGGCATCAGGACACCCTAGGTCGCAGTTAAATGATTAACTTTGTTATTGGTTCATCTGATCTGCGGCCGCATGTCTTGGACACTCGGGTGAAGAGAGGAGCGGAGCTGTCAACTGACCACTACCTGATGGTGAGTTGGCTCCGATGGTGGGGGAGGATAGGATGCCGGTCAGACCTGGCAGGCCCAGACGTATTGTGAGGGTCTGCTGGGAACGTCTGGCGGAGTCTCCTGTGAGATGGAGCTTTAACTTCCACCTCCGGAAGAACTTCAAACATGTTCCGGGGGAGGTAGGGGACATTGAGTCCGAGTGGGTCATGTTCCTCTCCTTCATTGTCGAGGTGGCTTATCGGAGCTGTGGCCGCAAGGTAGTTGGTGCCTGTTGTGGCGGCAACCCTTGAACCCGCTGGTGGACACCGGCGGTGAGGGATGCTGTCAGACTGAAGAAGGAGTCCTATCAGGCCTTTTTGGCCTGTGGGACCCCAGAAGCAGCTGATGGGTACTGGCAGTCCAAGCGGCATGCAGCTTGGGTGGTCACTGAGGCAAAAACTCAAGCATGGGAGGAGTTTGGAGAGGCCATGGAGAAAGATTTCCGCACAGCTTTGAGGCAATTCTGGTTGACCATACGGCATCTCAGAAGGGGAAAGCAGTACAACACCAACACTGTTTATAGTGGGGGTGGTGTGCTTCTGACCTCAACTCGGGACGTTGTGGGTTGGTGGGCGGAATACTTCGAAGACCTCCTCAATCCCACCAGCACGTCTTCCATTGAAGGGGGCGGAACCTGGGGACTTTGGGTCGGGCTCTCCAATCTCCGGTGCTGAGGTCACCGAGGTGGTTAAAAAGCTCCTCGGTGGCAAGGCTCCGGGGGTGGATGAGATTCGCCTGGAGTTCCTTAAGGCTCTGGATGTTGTGGGGTTGTGTTGGTTAACGCGACTCTGCAAAATTGCGTGGACATCGGGGGCAGGTCCCCTGGATTGGCAGACCGGGGTGGTGGTCCCCTTATTCAAAGAGGGTGACCGGAGGGTGTGTTCCAACTACAGAGGGATCACAGTCTTAAGCCTCCCTGGTAAGGTCTATTTGGGGGTTCTGGACCCTCCTCTCCAGAACCCTCCTCTCCAGAACTCCAGAACTCCCTGGTAAGGTCTATTCGGGGGTTCTGGAAAGGAGGGTCCATCGGATAGTCAAACCTCGGATTCAGAAAGAGCAGTGTGGTTTTCATCCTGGTCGTGGAACACTGGACCAGCTCTATGCCCTCAGCAGGGTCCTGGAGGGTGTGTGGGAGTTCGCCCAACCACTCTACATGTGGTACACGTCTGGCTCGCTTCTGGTGAGAGTTGGACTCCGCCAAGGTTGCCCTTTGTCACTGATTCTGTTCATAACATTTATGGACAGAATTTCTAGGTGCAGCCAAGGTGTCGAGGGGATCCGTTTTGGTGGCCTTACAATCGCATTTCTGCTTTTTGCAGATGATGTGGTCCTATTGGCTTCATCCAGCTACAGTTCTCGCTGGAGCGGTTCACAGCCAAGTGTGAAGCAGCTGGGATGAGGATCAGTGCCTCCAAATCCGAGGCCATGGTCTTGAGCCGGAAAAGGGTAGTGCCTTCCTCAGGTCAGGGAAGATGTCCTGCTCCAAGTGGAGGAGTTTAAGTATCTTGGGATTTTTTTTACGAATGAGGGAAAAATGGAGCGGGAGATTGATAGGCGAATTGGTGCAGCCTCTGCAGTGAAGCAGGCGCTGTACCGGTCGGTCGTGGTGAAGAAAGAGCTGAGTCAAAAGGGGAAGCTCTTGATTTACCAGTCGATCCAAGTTCCTACCCTCATCTGTGGTCATGAGCTTTGGGTCATGACCGAAAGAATGAGATCATGGATACAAGCCTTGGGATTCCCCCAGAGGAGCTGGCCCAAGTGGCTGGGGAGAGTGAAGTCTGGGTCTCCCTGCTTAGGCTGCTACCCCCGCGACCCGACCCCGGATAAGCAGAAGAAGATAGATGAATGGATGGATGGATGGATGATTTTCAATATACTGTCAATGATTTGTGCTTCCTCAAGAATGAGCTAAAGCCTAAATCTTTATCCTATTTTGTTATGTATTCCAATAAACCAATGGTAATCAAGATGAAGGTCACAATAATCACACTGATGAAAGATTTATTGCCTTTGTGCTCGTAGTGTTTCAAACTACGAGCACAAAGGCTAAAAACCACAACTACAGGAAAATATGTAGCAGAAGTTGTGTTCATAAAAAAGTGTAGAATGGATAAAAAATGTACCAATTTTCCAGGACATTACACTGTTAGGATGTTATGCCATGTTACAAAGACACAGTGGATAATATAAATGGACAAAATGATAAAAATGAGAACATTGTTGAAACCTTTCCTGGTTTCAACAATTTTGAAACCTTTTCCTCAAACACACATTTTCACACTACACGACTTGAACTCACACACTTATGTTGCACACAAATATCCCCAACACACACACACACCCATACATACTCGCACATATTCCCGCTCTCCTCCCCATCTGTGGCCCATGAAATAAAGGTGCTGATGAGCAGCCCCTATCAGCAGATGCCATCTTGGTCTTGTCATCAGTGGCTTGCATGGTCACAGAGAAAGGGGCTCGTGGCTTCACCTTTCAAAGAGGTTTTGCTAGCTGCTGCCTCTCCTTAAAATTCCTACGTTCTCCATCTCTTTATGCTACATTTATTACCTGCACTTCGATAATATCCTGTCTAATCGTCCTTTTTTTCAGGTCAAATTGCAGTGACTCTGAAACCATCAGCCTCTGGAATAAGATGAGGTGTTGAAAACTTGACATCATGAGCACCATTTTCCCTTATCCACCTGACTTTGCTTAGTTAATAAGAAGCAGGCTGGCTTTATGAATTTAGTAGACCAGTAATGTATAGGTATTATGTTGCAGTTTAGGACGAAAGGACTTGTGTATCTTGAGAATAAAACCTGCAATTATCTGCATGCATGGTTGTTTGGTTTCATTTGTTTAAACTGAGAGTTTGTGTCTGACATACTGTTTCATCTGATCTGTGTGTATGAGTCAATTTAAACATGTCTGTGTCAGCATCGAGGGAGACAAGTTGAACACTGTGCCAGTCTGGTCTCTGAGCTCCACAGGAAATGCTTTTAGCTCTCAGAGGACAACTGGTACATGTTTCCTCTTCCAGCGTTTGAAGAGAAAACAAACACCTGAACGGGGAGGCTGGGGAATTCTCTTTGTCTCTCGGCCTCCATGACGTCAAACAAATGCTCTGTTCCACATCACTCTGCAGAACTGACACTTTAAGAAGAAAAAGAATTAAAGCAAAAAAAAGTTTACCAGTTTGTCAAAAGGAGGACATTGCTCCTCCATGTTTTTTGAAAGATCAAGACAAAAAACTAAGTTAGCAGTGAAGCTGATTTCCATTTATTGTACAATAGCGCTTAGTAGGGTTTGTCTTTCTGTCTTTTTAGACCTTACTGATAGGCAAGTATTGTTTTAACTATAAGGATTAAGATCTTTAGTTTTTAAATCCAGTTCTTCTCATTGGAACATATGAGATTTTAATTTTTTAAATTAGAGTCCATGAGTCAGAAATGTAGCTGTCAGCGCAGCCACCTGATCACAAGAAAGCTGCATCAATGCAGTGCCAGTGCTGGTTCAGAAACCTGATTAAAATAGAACCACTGGAAAAGCTGGACTTGTCCAAGTTCTTAGGACTCAAAATCAATGTCTCACTCAAGAGCAGGTCCAAAACTGCAATTTTCAGGTCTGCTGTGGTCTGTCAACAAAAAATAAAGATAAACCACGTGACTCCATTAAACACCATTTTCCAAGATGGAAGCCAAACTGTCTGCTTTTGGGTGCTGTCATTCTGTATTTTGGAGCTAGAAGCTGTGCACTAGGAATGTGGGGCTGTACCTCAATTGAAAACTCCCAACTTGCTAAAAGTTCACAACATTGTGAATCATTTGACACTTTTGTAAAGCATCAAATAATAATCAAAACAAGACATATTAGGGGGAAAATACATATTTAAACATACAGCAGCAAGATAAGAACTATATGAATCAACTAAAATCGACACTTGAAGACTTTATCTGAAGTGTATTTTTATCTTCAAGTCAGGAAAATGTCCAGATGAACTGAGTGTAACTGCATCTCTTAGTTGGTGGGAATACTACGACTTAAACAGTGAGGATCACCTGTTAACTTATAAAAAAGTTAATCAGACCAATACAAGTCTTCTCCTGGAAGAGCTGAGAAAGAGAGACAGAAATGTTCCAATGAATGACTCAATATGTTCCAGAGATAAACCTACAGTACTACAAATCAAACTATTTACAAGTGAGACACAAAGTACTGTTGGAGGTAAAACATCGCTGTTTTCTGCTTCAACAAAAAAGAACCTCTAAGCAGAGCAAGAAGGTTTAATAAATCTATTAGCATGACCAGACTGAAGGTTTTACTGCATTTCTGTAACTGGTAGAAGATCAATGTGGCAAAAGTAGCAGAGATGAAACTGTTCATTGTAGTTTAGGTTATATTTTGTGTAGGTAAATGCTTGCATAGAACTGAAGTTAAGTAGGTATAACTGAAGAGCTGGGAAAGTCAGAGGTCTGGAAGATAAACAATGATGCAGGTGAATAATCAAAGCAGATCCTTCTGGGTTCGCTCAGACAGAAAGCAGAACAGACAGGTATGTGCTGGAAATCCTAGACAGACAGAGACTACGGTAAATACAAACCACAAGGTAATTTCATAAAAATGCAATGCTTCCATGAGGATAGATAAGCACCACATAGGTAACTAATGAACCAGCAGATGCTGAAAAGAAGACCTTGGTAAATATACCGCAAGAGCTGATTGTGTAGAATCTGCAATCAAAGACAATTTACTTGCTGCTGGGTAACATCGTTTTTAGCACTCACAATTTGGTACAGCATGTCTAAACAGAAGGTTATATTTCCTCATAAAGCACAAGGAAAGGTTTGAAATCTTCTCCAAAAGTTCCAAACTGTGAAGGACAATCGAGTTAACATGTGGCTTGCAATTAAAGAAACATTACTTCCTCGCATTGCCTTGCCATACTTTTCAGAAGAGGCAGCATTTTCTTTTTGTTCCTAAAAATAATCTTAGTTCCTATTGGGTTACTGCTTCTACAGTGTTATCAAATTTTAAACCAGTCTTTTTATTTCAAAGACATTTATTTAAAAAATTTAAGCTTTCACATGGTCTTGAACACTAGAAATTTGTTGTACTAGCCCTCCTCCAGAACAAGGGGCTCCATAATGGATGCTCACACACACACACAAACACATACCGTAACATACACACACAGTGTTCATGGCTTGTTTTCATGAGGCAGGAATTACAATTTACAAATACAACAAGCTTTGTAAAATTGTAACATCCTACATTCAGAGCTCAACCAAATAAATTAAATATATAAATTATAGATATATATATATGTGTGTATATGCTTTAATAAATAAAGATATCTGAAGCAACAACAAACTGTACAACTCTGATAAAAACATATCCTGATCGCTTTGGGATCTTCTTTGTCTAAAAATATGGTAATTTCTCTCCTATCAATTTAATTTCTTTCTCTGTAGTACTAATATTTAGTTTGTCTGCTTGTTCACCTGTTTAGTGAGACGAGGTTGCTGCTCTTACAGTATCTTGACCCACAGCCTATGGTTCCCTGAGATTGTTTGAAAAGTTTAACTCACCTGTAAAACTCATCTCTGTACACAAATGAGTTTACCTACCCTTGCAAACACTTTTTTAAAGGTGTATTAAAAGTCTTTAACCCTCCCATGGCCTTTCAGGTCAAATTGACCCGAATTACAAGGGCTTGTCTACCTCTCTGTGCAATCTGCTGAACCAGCAGAAATATTGGGTTGTAATTTTGCACATTTTTTTAAGTGTCTCCAGAAGCAACATTTTCACATCTATGTGGTTTCCCTAATAGGCAGAATAGGAACATTTCATACTGTTTAGTTGCTCTGTGATTAAATCAGGGGGGTATTTGCCCACGGAGAGGGTCGAGGTGTATCTAGGCAATGTGTGCATCTTTGATTGCAAGAATAAATTTGTGTGTAGTCATACTGGGTGCAATAAGTGCGTGTGCTTATGTTTGTATGTTGCGTCTTGAACCAGTTGACTCGGCTAGTAAACAGTTGAGGTAGTAGTAATTAAAAGCCATAAAAACTGCTGGTTCTGCTCTGCAGCGACTTGACGAAGCAAAGCCCACCCTGGAGATGAGGGTGTTAGCACAATGTTGCTGTGAATGTGCTTTTATGGAGACACGGTTATTACCATGTGTCTAAAGCATGTGTGTGTTCAGACTCGAATGACCAGTGTAGGAGTTCTTTTCACAGAGGAAAAAAAAAACATAAAACAAAACACTAAACTTATTGTGTCAAATTGATTTGTTAGTAAAAAGAAGACTGCAAAAAATGTTCATAAGAATTTATGAACAAAAAGTTGTTGAAATATATTGTTCAAAGCCAAAACATAGGGGCATGGGAGGTAAAACAAAGGTAGTTTGGTTTCAGTTATCATCACACAAACCATTGGAGAGATTTTAAAGAAACTTATGACTGGATGTACGTCTACAACTAACTACCTTTTGGAATCAACCAGACCAAAGATAGTCGCTGCAGTTAATCAGCTTTAGAAAACAACAAAATGGCTATAACCCTGTCAATTTTACAAATATTGAGCTAGAATTTGGCATGTCACTCACTGAGAATCATTCTCAACTTATCCTCTGAGTGCTGACAGATCTAATAAAACCTGGTTTTAAAAGTTTAAAATTAACTACTGGATTCTCACTGTCTGTTAACAAAAGATCTCATAAATCACTTTGTAAACTTTATTAAAACTCTCAGAAAGTAATCATTGGAAATCTCTCTACAACTGATTAACATTTGGAGCCAATTCAATCCAATTCAATTGCCACGACAGTCAACCGACTTAAGTCAACATAAAAATGTTTATAACAATTTTACAGACATTGAGCTAAAATTTGCTGTTATTCCCAACAAATACTCTTAGTGCTAACACATCTCACAAGATTTCACAATGTTGTGTGAGATCACACATAGTGTTATTTTTTAAGTTTGACTAAAACAGCTATAACGCCATCATTTTTCAGCATAAGGTGATCTTAGTTTAAAACACTGGCATAAAAGGTGGTGGATGATATGTATTCTATGAAGGAATACTAAGCCTTTAATTTTTTTTATTTATATACCGTGTTCATCGTAAATAACAAAAAAACAACATAGCTAAAAGGGGGCTAAATGTGGATCTGTGTGTGTGTGTGTCGGGGGGTGGGGGGTGGGCGGTGCGGGTATGTGTGTGTGGGGGTGTGCGTGGATGTGTGTAGGGGTGTATGTGTGTGTGCAGGGGTGTGTCAGTGTGTGTGTGGATGCAGCCTGCTGTGTAATTAGACATTTGGTCACTAGAGGTGACGAAGAGAACAGGCCCTGGAATGCCCTCTGCCATGTTGCAGAAATCTCCTAAACACACACACACAATAATTGTCTCTCCACCTCAGCGAGCTCCTGCTGTCCAGGCTTCATTATCTCCATGCCCCCCACCCCTGAAGGTTCCAAGGAGAAGGGGGGTAAGGGGGAGCAGACAAAGTTTGGTTTCCCCTTCTTTCCGGAGCCCTGGGGCTTCACTGGAATTTACACCCCAGAGCCTGAGAACGAACAGGATCCACACTCATCCACTTTCCTATTGTTGAGGAGATGGAAAACACTGGGCCGACACTGGAGGAGGAGGAGAAGGGAACACACAGAGAGAGGCGAAATGAAACTGATTTCCCTTGTCTTTGGAGGGGGCTTTGGTGCTCCTGTCTCTCAGCATGCCTCCTTGGATGCTGGAGGGATTTAGATCAGCATCCATGAATGCGGGGAGAATTACTCACAGAATTTTTTTTTCACCCTCAAATAAACTTTCTCTTTTAAGTTTTTCAGCTATTCCTTTAAAAAAAATTAAATTAAATCTTTTTTTGTGCATGCGCCTCTTTATGTTGAATAAAACATTTCCACAGCTTCACCACTAAAGTTAAACCTCCACCATAACAAGCCAAAACACCCTTAAGAATGTCGCCACTGAAAAAATGATTATTAGATTAGTTCCATTATTGTCTGACTGGGAATTACAGATTACAGAGGGGGTTTATTGTGAATTATCTGTGACGAAATTTCCATTGTTCTGATTTCATTGCTCACATTGTGTGTCTGTGTGTAAAACCAGAGAAGCCCGTAAAACCCCACTTCCCCCTTGTAATTTAGGTCAGTATCATCCTCTTCCCTCTTGCTGAAAACAAACGAAGACAGAATGAGGGATGAGGAGGGAGGGAGGGAGAGATCTACCACCTGAGGTCTGTGTGTGCATGCTGGCCTGCTAATAATGGGTAAACACGATAAATAGTTTTGACTGTAAAAGCTTCAGTTTGACTGCCCTTTCTCATGAGGAGGGACTGACAGACTCCTGTCCTTCACATAACAGAACCCAGACTGGTGAGCTGTTATGACTTTCTGTTCAATGAAGGAGGAATCAGTAGTTTTGTTCATGCTGACTGCGTGCTGTTGTCATTTTTCCTGTTATTTCAGCTTATTTGATCTTCCTTTCTGTGATTATGGAGTCATTATAAACTTCTGCTCATATGCAAATACATTCAATCATTATTTCTGAATGAATTTCAGGGAATTGCACCTTTGAGCTATTGACAGCTGTGTTTAATTCTATTTACGTGAGAGTTGCCCATTCAGGTCTATTTAATGCCTCATGAAGCTGACTCATTGTGCCATGTTTACACCAACACCGTGGAACACGGGGCCCCTTTGTGCCTGGTCCTGGCCTTGGAGCTTGCAAACTGAGTTACACCACCGGCTGGGCCAGAGTGCCCCATTAGCTTAATGGTCGTCTAGGATTTCACAGGGGATGCATTGCTGTTATGGCTGAGAGCTTTGCGTTTCCCTTTTTATGGCTCCTTTGGATTCACAACACCCAGAAACAGGGTCCAGAGAGGGAGAGAAGAAGGAGGAGGAAGAAGAAGAGGAGCGACAAAACAAAACAAACAGAGGCAACATTACACCATCTAAGGCCTCTTTAAACTAGATAAGTCAGGGAGGTAGAGATGACTCAGAAGGATCAACAGAAGAACACACATGTCGGAATAAAGGAAACTGAATAAAGCTCACTGGAGTTTTTAATAACAGAGTAACAAAAGAAATTGGATGTTAGTTAAAATAAAAATCATTGAATCTCCCGTTTTAGTGTCTTTGTGCAGTACTGACAGATTTAACAACTGATGACCTGAATCCCTAGCCTTAAGCTGTGACCTTTGACCTCAGTGACTCCCCCTGCAGGTCAAAAAGTTCTATGTAAGAGAGGTCAAGTTCCACTTTCACCAAGTGGTAAATGTGACATTCATTGTTTATTTGGCTTGACTTGTGGTTGTTTTATTTTCAGTTCATATGCCAAAACATTCCTCTTTTTCATTTTTTAGCTCTTCAGTCTTTAACCATTGAAAAAAAATTAAAAAGACGCATATCAAACCAAGCGGCTGAGTCAAAAAACACTTAAATGACTACAATAAATGACCCTGTCACTCAGGTTTGACTCTATTAAAAATGTGAGTTGTGCATTTTCTGGTCCAGATGGGATGCAGAGTTGATAGCAGATACTTTTGCTCACAGACAATGATCAATAACGCCATTATACACATGCATTCCTTTTTCATGAATGCCACTCCACACAATCTATCACACCACTGCAAGCAGGTATTTGGATGCCACAGAAGACGAAATGTTAAAGACTTTGCACTCGTTGTTATGACAACCAGTTAAATAAAGCTTTTTTGTGAATTTTATTGGCGCTGTTACCAAAGAAAATTACTATTTTCACTGTAGTCAGTCAAATGTGTCGGACCAAGTCTGGCTACAAGATACTCAGGCAAATCTTTATCATTCTAAGTAACTTTAATGTATTATAGGGTTCAGTGCTTTGGGAAATGTAGCAGACCATATAGCATGCATTAAGACAAAATAATTGTGGCAGATTGGCTTTTATTCAAAGATTAGTACTGATGATACCAAAGACGGGCTGAAGTCCTCTCTCCCAAAAAAACCCAACTAGTTCAACAAATCAGTCCTATGCTGTTTAGTTAAAATTTCCATGTAAACAATTTATTTTGTTGGCCTACAATGAGATTGAAAAGTTTTAAAGGAAACATTGAACATTTTAGGGTCTTTTTTTAAATTTTGCTCCTGTTGTAGCATTAAGGAGGACAATGCACTTTCTTTGCACAAAGACTGATGATGGAGTTCAGATGCTGTTAAATTTGCACACATCATAGGCTGAAGTATGAGAACAACCAACAGTGGGCCAGACGATATCTAAAATTAGCCTGCAGTACCTTTAACCCTCTCATGGCCTTCGGGTAAAATGGACCCAAAGTTACGAGGGCTTCTCTTCCTCTCTTCATTTACGAGGAGTTCAGGAGGGTTAAATATTTATAACATACACAATGTGTTTGCTGAAATTGAATTGTCTTTCTTGTTTTGTTTTATCAGTATTTTAACATTGGAAAACTTACTGTTGGGGTGGCACAGTGGTGCAGTGGTTAGATCTGTGGCCTCCCAGCAAGAAGGTTGGAGGATCGCTCCCTTACCTGGGGCCTTTCTGGGTGGAGTTTGCATGTTCTCCCTGTGCACACGTGGGTTTACTCCGGGTACTCCGGTTTCCT
>JAOXNZ010000054.1:20576421-20587159 GCA_028566095.1 Kryptolebias brasiliensis | reverse complement strand
GTTTTTTTGTTGGGAAATATATATCAATAAATTTGTCTCCAAATGTGCCAATCATTTGCTTTAAAAAAAGCTGTGATCCCATTTAAATAACTACCAATTTTATTTCATTTTTTTGGCAACTGGTACATTTATCAGCCTTGTCATCCTTTTTTTTATCACAACTTTAACGTCTCCATTTGCACATTTCTGGGGTGATGATGTACGAAAACCTGGACAAACTGAACAAAAACCATTAACTTAAAAAGTTTGTCTTGTAGACAGCTTCTTGAAAACTCCCACCTTTTTTAACGGAAAAAAATTGTCATTGATTGGTCAATTCAGGTCATGTGAACACTGAAAGTGAGTATTCTTAGCTTTATAACTTGAATATGATTCTCTTTCTGTATATGTTTTTGCTGCTGCTCAAAATTGTTATACTTTTCATTTTTATAGTTTATCCATTATTGGTCGACTGCATTTCTTTCAGTAAAGAATCCATATTTTCTTTATATCAGCTTAAAAGAACTCATAATTGTAATCAGGCAGTAAAGCTGAAGAGTTAAAATAGTTTTAAACTCATTCTATGGGCTTCGGTAGCTGCAGTACGTCTCCATCTTGTCTTCAGTGTGCTGTCTGTGTAGCATATACTGTTGACAGCAGGTTGTTAAAATCCAACATCAAAAAGCGAGGCCCGATGTTCGTCTGCTACATCTGTCTCAGCCCTGCTTGTTGTTTATTGTTTCATCTCTACTTTATTTACTTGTGCCTTAATTATTTCCATGTTTGATCTTTCGAGGGATGTTTGGGGCGGCCATTTTTTTTTCTCCTCGTGTATTCTTACAGTCACGCCAAGCTCGGAGTGTGTGGCTGGCTGGACCCGCTGAGACACAAAGATTGCTCTCCTGTTCACTTGCAGCGCAGGTGACAGAGACTACAGCTGTAAGATGGATGACTGTCTGACTGCGACATCTTAAAACCTGTTACCTATGAGTGGCTGTTTATTTGAATTCTCCTCCCTGCTGTATCACATGGAGGGGGGGACTGCAGCAACTGGAGTGTAAATATTATGGGGAAAGCCACTGAGACATGAAATGTAGCTTTAATTACAACACTGATATATCAAGGTCAGTTCCTCTGAGCATGTGGGGGGTGCTTGACCTTTCCTTTTACTACCAATGATTTCTTGTTTGATTTGGTGTACACACTCATTAAACAAATGTATGTGCTGCGTTATATATGGTACAACATGTTTGTATAAGGGTAAGATGTATGGCGGAGGCCAAATGGGGTGCTGGAGGGTAATTTTAAAGACATCCAAATAGACAAGATATCAAAGGCGCTTTATGCGAGGCAGGGACATGATTCATTATATACTCAGGCTGATGGTTTCCTTTTATAAAGGACCAGAATGAGCAGGTGAACAGGGCTAAAATTAAAAAAAATTAACTACTATAAATATCTTGGAAATTGAACAGAGGTTCATGACTCCATTATGCAGTTATAATTTACTTCTGTTGATTGATGGAAAGTCTTGATTTAAGCTTTTTCAAATGAACCTCTGAACAATCTGAACAAGTTGGGTATGGTTTTGAAAGAAAGATTTGCCTCAATTTCTTTATGAAGGTGTGGCAAACTATCAAAATACAGATTTTTTCAATATTGACATTTTTTAGAATGATCAGCTAGACCTTAAAAGAGCCCAAATTAAATTTTTCTGCATGAAACTCCTGTTTTATTCAAAAAAATGTTCTTGAGTTAACATGAGTATTTGTGCATAAATTAAGATTTTTTTTTTGACATAATATGAAGCAAAACAATTTTTTCACCAACCCAAACAATGCTAACCTGTCTTACTGAGTCGTTAAATATTTACAATAGATTGTATAACCTTAGTTTGTTTGAAATACTGAAAAGGTTACAGTTGTGCATAGTCATTTATTGCTTCACATTTTACTACAAAACAGAGAAGAACATTGGCAACATAATTACAGATTACAATGTTAGATGAACCAACAAAGCGTTTGGTCATTCCTCAAAGCTGATATTGCAAATAGTAAAATAATAATGGTAGCCAGTTCTTGGAGATGAGTTTTAATTTCAAAACATAATATGAATGTGAGCTGCTGCCACATCAATTCAACAGGTTGTACATGGTAAAATAAAATCCAACACTACTTTGTTACTTAACTTTGACCAGTAAAGAAAAAATGTTATAAAATTAACAAAGTACTGTATGACTACCAGCTAGACAGACTTTCCCTCTTTTGATAGCCATTAGAGACCTTTGTAAATTAAAACAAGCATTACAAGGTTTCCTTCTTTTTCAGTTTTATCTGCTTCATGCTGAATAAATATAATATAATGCAGGATGTTTTTATATCAAATGCTCTTTAAAAACACACAGGTGTGTTTTCCTTTGAGGTTTTTCCTTTATAACATCCATACAGTACATGCGTCAGGTTTTATGCAGGTCCCCAGAAGCTAAAACAATCTGTTCCTTACTTGCTTTTTTGAAAAGAAACACTATAAACTTAGACAAAGTTATGTTAGATGTACCTGTTTTTGCTTTGCTTTTTTCATGTTGTGCTTTTGGCTGCCTCCTTCTTCAGGGGTTCCCACATCAAGCAAACCCACATGAAAGATTTGGCAATTGTTTGGAATTGGATGCCCCTCCTGACGCAACCTGGGCTCAAACCTGCAGCCTCAAGATTACAAGACCGCAGCACTGACCACCTCGCTACTGCAGCCCCCTTGCTTTTTTTCATCCCACTTAATAATTAAACTAAATGGATGAGCTGCAATAAAAATAATTTATTTACTTCCCCCAGCTACAGGATTGTAACCCAGTACCCAGCTCTAACCAGATCCGGACCAAGCTGACCCAGGGCAGGCCAATATATGCTTGACAGGATTTTTAAAAACTAAAAAAAGATTGTCAGCATGCATCAAGATCAGCGTTTGTTCTAGCTGTGTTTTAGAAGCCTTATATTTGAGCCATTGTTGTGTGTAGCTCGAGTTACATTGTTTAAAAGCGATTAAAAGAATAAACCCACAATCTCAGCTCTTAATGAACCGCCTTTTGCAGCAGTTACAGCTACAAGTCTCTAAGTTGACACGACTAGTGTTAAAGCTTCACTTCCTTTAAGCTAAACTGGTTTTGCTGGTGACCAGTAATCCTTAAATCTCACAATTCATATCAAAATTTATGACAAAACAATACTTTCAACTATAATTTGGCTTTTTTTTTTTTCAATTAATATATGTAAATTTTACACAAAATTTGTTTTTCAATTATCCATCCATCTTCTATCGCTTGTCTGTGGTCGGGTCGCAGAGGCAACAGGTCCGAGAGAGAAACCCAGACATCGCTCTACCCATCAATCGACCTCTCTTGGTGTCACCCAGTCAGACAGAGTGACTGCTGGCCTCATCGGCTTTTGATCTGGTAAGGTGCTATCTCCTCCTGAGAGATGAGAAAAACAATGTTGGTCTGATTGTAAAATTGAATTTGATGCAAGTTGACAAGAACACATTTTATTTCCAATCTGATACTTCATTAAATTAATCTGACAGAATTTTTTAGCTCCTCCTGACCTAAATTCTAAAAAGAAGAAGCATTTATTCAAAATAATCTAAACAATTTAAATTTGTGTGTGAATTGTGTGTTTTTTTTTATTTAAAAAAACATCCTGTTCAAAAAATCCTTTTGCTTTGGATAAACTTATCATCAAGTCTTCTTTCAGATCATAAAGGGGGTTAATTCTTGCTTCAGAGTATTATCTCCAATAAATCATTGTTAAATGAAAATAACTGTTTAAATCAGGTTCAGGAAATTTAGAGAAATTTCCTTGTGCAAAATTCAGACTATACCCAAATTTTGAGGGTTTTATTTTTGTTGTTGTGTTGATTTATTGTTTGTTTGTTTATTTTACTTTGCTCTATTTTTAATTTTGTAATAAAATCTTAAAAGGCAAATTCTGTCTCTTTTACCAATAATGTGTTATGATTCAGCCATTAAATGTTGGGATCTGATAAACAATAAGTAGTAGAATAAATTGGTATTCTAAATATTATTGATCTATACAGTCAATCTGGTGCCCCTTTAACAAGAGCTTAAAACGGCAGCAAGGTAAATTTCCCCCTGTTTACATCCTTCTTGTTATAATGTGACACCAGACTCTTGGTATAGACTGTATACAACCTCCACCCCTACACCTCAACCCCACACTGACTGCTGAAATGATCTTTTGACAGGTCTTCCATCATGTGCAGTGAAATTTCCAGCCTGGTGTTTAAATAACAAAAAGAGACGCATCAATCAATGATCTCTATGGCTACCAATGGCTGCCAGAACCAAAGTCAGTGTCATGATATTTTATTTTTCTCTGTGATTTTGTTAAAGTCTACTTTATTCTGTATTTATGTTCTATATTACTGGGTTTTGTAGTTATTTGTGATTACATTGCTTTCTGTTCTTTTTGTGCACAGCTGTGAATGACCTACAATTCCCTTCCACAGTATTTATACACCCTGGTTTCGGTTTACCTGGTCAGTTCATTGTCTTGTTCATCAAGCTCAGGTGTCATTGCTTTTTTTTTCTTTTTTCCTGCTTCTCTAATTTATAGTTAGGTCTGGCTTAAAAACCATCCTTGTTTTTCATCATTCTGCCTTCTTTTGCTTTTGTATCCTGCATTTGGGTCCTCCACACCATGAATTATGACACTAAGTTCACTAAAGCTTGTGCAACACTCAGCTATCTAGACTCAGTCTTACAGGCTTATGTTCCTTCTCAGTTGTCATGTTCGACTAAGGAAAGTTGTGTAGCTCTGCTGTTCATACACACAAGGCGTACTCAGTCCAGCCTGTTCTCATTTCTGATCCTACAATGGTCAAACAAGCTACCAAAGTGTAGTGGTCTTTTTTGCCATTAAGAAACTACTGAGGACTCCTCTCTTCTGACACTTAATACAGCCCACTTGCCTTTTCATTACACTTACTTGCTCCATCTGAACTGCTGCTTAAATAGAATTAACCTTAAATGCACTGTCAGGTCTCTGACTTATCTGACACTTGAATTTTCATTTGTAACTTAATTTGGGGCAAAAAGATAAAAGAACAAAAGTATTTATTAGAAAAGGTGTAAAGTTTTAAGGGAAAACAAATAAATAGAGGACTCCTAAGTATGTTTAAACAAAGAATATAGATAATTTATCATGACAGCATATGGAAAATAGCCAATAAGTTGAAAAGTTATTTGGAATTAGTGCTTTAATCTCAAGAAAGCTCTTTAAAAATGGTAAAAACACACTTTAAGGGAGCCAAATGAACTCTATGATAGATAGATAGACAGACAGACAGACACACAGACAGACAGATAGATACTAGTCTGTTAGAAAAGGTCCCCTGCTGTCTATCAAGCGTATGGTGAATGTCCTGGGTTGTCCTTTATGGGCAACAGTTTGTTCAGTTTGATTTTCTTCACCACCACTTCAAATGGGTCCAGTCTGCAGCCAATATTGAAGTCAGCCTTGATCATAAGTTTATTGAGTTTGTTTGGTTTCAATGCAGCCTCAACAAACCACAGCAAAAAACAGAGCACTGGCTAAAACACACTGGTAAAAGAGTGCCAACAGCTTGCTGCACAAATTGAAGCACCTGAGTTTTCTCAAAAATTAGAGTGTACTCATCGCTTCAGGACTGCAGGGAGCTGGTGCCTATCACCAGCAGTCATTTTGCAATATTCTGCTACCTTCTTGCAGTGAGGTGACAACTCTAACCATTGCTCTGCTGTGTCCCCCTAATTTGGTAAATAGTGAACATTTCTATAGCACATTTCTAGTCTTACTGATTACTTCAAGTGCTTTGACAATACAAGTCAAATTCACCTATTCACACACCAATTTGCAGATCAGGGGCATCTAGGGTTCAGTGTTTTTCCCAGAATGAGGCAGAGGAATCCAGGATTGAACCACTCTCTCTCTCTGACCATTTTTCATCCTGATCCACAGCTGCTTGGTAGATATAATAAGTATAATGCACCAGGTATAATTTTCTGTATTTCTACTTTTGAATAAATATCTTTAAAATCAAAATAATGATAAAAATAATACCCTAATGGAAAGCTATTAACTTAATGGCTGCTAAAGTCATCACCACATGATATTTGTGAGAAGTTAGAATTTCTTTTGGAACCCCTCAGCAGCAAAGACTGAAGAACAGACGATCCATTGCTGCTGCATACCAGTGTGGTGCAAGAAGAGTTGATTGGGGGGATTTGGACAGATGTAACTCAGCAACAAACACATAATCCACTGGCAATGTACTTATAGCTCTGCAATCAAAACGTATTTTTCAGCTTTTTATGTCTCTCATGCAGATTTTTAAAGCAATTCTATCTCTCTTCAATTTCCCCTAGCCTTATAAACTGTGGGCAGAAGGTCTGGTCCTGCAGGGAGCCTTGGGAAAGCAGGATTTGTATAAATTTGTAAAACTAGACCCCCTGGAGGTCTTCAAACGATGCTGCTGTTGGAAAGTGTGTGTCCAACCACCATCAAGTAAGCCACTGACATGTGGGATGTAATGGTTCCTCACGATTCTAGGATTTCCTCGCAGTTACTGATATTCAAACAAAATAGAACACTGTTTACTTAAATGGTTGGATTTGGAGAAATATTTGGCAGACAGACTGTTATGATTATGTCTCTTTATAATGTGAGAGAAGCTTTCAAGTAAAAACATATTATTAGCACTACTGTATGAACTCTGTCAGTCTATTAGTTAAACTTTAAACAACTGCAAATGTCAAGTGATGCTTTTTTTAAAAGACATTTGATTCTGCAGCTTTGAAACTGTCCACAACCACAAAGATTTGTTTTATGAATGCTAAAATATTTCCCTGAATTCTGTCTTCTGGTTGGAAAAAACACAGTAACATGCTTCAAACACAAACATATTGCTGTTTTGTCCCACTGCTCTATAAAACGGTATTTACTCAAAAAGTCAAAAAGTTAAGCATCCATAGAGTAATTTGGTCCACATTCAGATCAGTGATGGGTATGTAAATGATTTGATTTGCGGGGAGCTGGTACAACTAGAATGGGCACCAAAGGGTGCAACTTGTGGTATCATAACACTTACAGTGTTATCAGGCAGTTGCCAGAGCATCCGACAGTCAGTCCAAAGAATGAGTGAAAGTCACCAGACACAGAGGATGTCTCATAGACACACAAGACAGCAGTACCAGCACCTAATAGAATTTGATAAGGTTAATTTTGTGGAATTGCATGAGGCTGAGTGGTCATATTGTGCATTTACTTGGCATGCGGGTGTGTACACGTCACAGTGGATCATTGTAATCAGTGGGTACTTGGATACTTTAGGGTACCCATAAATGTGAAGATTCCAGTCGCCCAAGACAGATTGCACCAAGGGAGGACCATTGTAAGCCAAGCATTACAGAACCCCATCATACAGGGTTCAGTGTCTCATGTGTAGGCTGCCTTTAAGACGAGAGCAGAGACAGCTGTATTTGGAGTGGTGCCATGACCAGAAGGGAAGGACTGATGATGAGTAGCATTGTGTCATGTTCAGCAATGAATCTGTTTTGCTTCACCATAGATGACTATTATGTGCATGCATGACAGCCCTGAGGGGTGAGAACCAACCCTGCCAATGTTTTGCAGAGACACTCCAGCATCACTCTTGGCATTATGGACTTCAGGTTGCCTCTGGTAGTGATTCAGGGAAAGCTGAAAGCACAGCACTGTGACAGTGAGATCTTTCAGCCACATGTCTCACCACTCCTGAGACAGGGTACACTTTCAACAAAACAACACCCATTCACACCTAGCACATGTGTTCATGAACTACATACATCAGGTTTGAGGTCTGCCTGTTGCCAGCCATGTTCCTTAGTTTTTCCTTCATCAATCAATCCTTCAGATCTCAAGGATCAGTTAGAACAGCGGGGGAATGACTTGGTGCAGGAGGGGATACAATGGCTGTTCGACTCCCTTCCACACCATATCACCACTTGTACCCAGGCCCAACAAGATGTCACACCCTGCTGACATGAGACCAGGAGTGGGCCTGTACTACTTACTCTGTTACCTATTTGATCTGATATTGTCATCATTACAATACAGACACACAA
This sequence comes from Kryptolebias brasiliensis, assembly GCA_028566095.1. Lineage (NCBI taxonomy): Eukaryota > Metazoa > Chordata > Actinopteri > Cyprinodontiformes > Rivulidae > Kryptolebias > Kryptolebias brasiliensis. Next base: position 20,579,028 of record JAOXNZ010000054.1, on the reverse strand, counting down.
TCTTTCACTTTCCACCAATTCATCTGTGTGCTTAACTTTTTTATATCAGAGTGTAATTTGTCACGTTTCAAAACAGCAAAGTGAATGATAACTGTGCTCTGTCTTAGGCACAAAAACATTGTTTTCATTTATATTCATTAATGCTGACCCACTTCTAATTATACAAAAACATGTTTACCTAAAATATAAAATATATTCACTCTTGTACACTGTATATAAAATTGTCATTTCAAAGCAAACATATTTTTATTTTCAGTTCAAATGAAATGTTGTAAATTTCACTCAGAATCTTCACTGTAATTAAGGTTGAACCAAGCTTGAATTTCAGTGGCTGTATTGTGCAATCTATCATCTTTTACCCATAAAAAACAGTAAAACAATATCAACCTAACAAGACTGAAATGAAGCCTGTTTCATATTTAAACCATAATTATAAATCATATAGCATTTTGACAATGTGACATTCTTTAGGAGGTTTATTCAAGCGAACTGAACCTGCCAGAATGCGGATTTGACTCAGAGGAACTGTAAAAGTGCAGCCAAGTCTATTGTCCTGATTTTCTTTCATCCCAATAACATGGTCTCGCTGTGGTGAACGGAAGAGATAAACAGTCACATAACTGGGAAGCCACCACGACTGTTTTCTATAACTCATAACGATGCAGGGATCCCATTACAAAACAGATGAACTGAGAAACAGCGAAAGAGAGGAAGTCAATGAAAAGATAATAATCAGAGAAAAAAGGTTTAGTCAAAAATTTAGAAATTGGATCTGAGTATTTGGAGGAGTGCCCTGATTTTGAAATGTTTAAATAAGCGACAATGACTGCTGACTTTGCACTGGAAGGCAACTTACTGTATTATGCAATTTATAAGCAAACACAGAAATGACTTTTTATTTGATAAATGTTTTAAATTGTTTCCTTTAAATGAAGCACTTAAATGAATGGTGGTTCCCCACATACTGTTTCACAGCTTTGAACTTTTAGAAAACCTTTGCCATGACACTACAGCGCAAAACACTTCTAACCATGTTTAGTGAAAGTTGAGCACTGCTCTAGCAAATTTCTAGAAACCATGAAGATAAAAAAAAAATCTCAACATTTCACAACCAAAAACCCCAGTCTCACCATAACTTCATTACAAAGGAATGCTTTGTGAGGAACCTGCAGGGTTATGAAAAGCTGTTTTACATCAAATCATGAGTTGAGTCTAAACTCAACCAGGTGCGTACCTAAAACTGAACAACCTGCTGCCTAAACCAACAACCATGACACATCACAGAGACTTCAGAACCATTTTCAATATATCTCACTGTCCGAGTGCAGACAGCACTTTGAGGAGATGTGAACTGCACATCTGCGATCGCTACTTGGTGCAGAGTGAGTACACTGCAGGATTTCCTACTGGTGAAGGTGAGTGCTTACAGAACTGCCAACCTGATTCTTGATCACCTCACTAAGAGAAATTCTTTAATGCTCAAACCACTATTGCCACTGAGTAGGGGTTATCTATCAGAAGAAAATTAAACTGTTACAATAGGTTTCTTTCTGAGGTGAAGATACAGAGTTTAACAATTTTTTCTTCTGCAGCAGTCACCTTTGATGAGTCAGTTTACGCATAAAGCAGCAGCATTAGGTCAACAAGTTCAGTTTTGGATATTATCTGTAAACAGGTTGTACATGCCTCAGTTTCAATGATAGTGATAGTGCAAGTTCGTAAAATTTTACACTTTGTACCAACCTGTTTAGAGATAACAATAATAATTAGATTTTTTATTCTCTGGGGCCTTTCTGTGTTGAGCCAGCATGTTCTCCTCGTGCATGAGTGGGTTTTCTTTGGGTATTCCAGTTTCTCCCCACAGTCCAAAAACATGCATATTAGGTTATTTGGTAATTCTACATTGGCCCTAGGTGTGAGTGTGTGTTGTTGTTTGTCACGTGTGTCTCTGTATATGTTCAGGATGCAACAACCCTGAACCCTGAATGGGTTAAAGCAGGTAAGGAAAATAAATAGGAAAAGTATTTTAAAAAATTGAATAAAATAGACCTATATTTGGCTCACATTCACCCACAAATGGATTCCAATAGGAAGGGTGTTAGTCTCTGATAAATGTAGGTCAGAGACAAAGACTATGCCACAAAAATAGGAAATAACTTATCATTCAGTAGTTTCATTTCTGAACAGTCTGTATGTAAACTTATTACTTATTTGGTATGTTGTTATACAGCTCAAAAATGTCATAGCAGTCTATGCAAACATTATTTTATAAACTTTTACACTGCCATCAATTTTGCATCAGACATTTATATACATAGACATTTATGATTATTTAGGTTTAAGGAGAGAGAGTCATTTGTGATCTGTGATGAGTAATAAATCTTTTGAAAATTCTGTAGCAAAATGAAACATTAAGTGTAACCAGGTAAAGTAACTATCTTCATATGCAGTGTTAAAAAAGAATAAGGTTGAAGGCTTGAATACCACATTATTTTTACATCAGAAAGTTTTTTCTGTCAGGTTGTGCTTAACACGTTTCATTTCACGACGCAAGAGTCATGTGGATTTTTACTGGTAATGTATCTCAGTCCCCTTTGTTTTTGGTAT
>JAOXNZ010000054.1:20520501-20539658 GCA_028566095.1 Kryptolebias brasiliensis | reverse complement strand
TCAAGCCTCCATAACATGACAGCAACTGGGAAACAAGTGGCTTGTCTCGTCTTGTAATAAAACGATTACAGTCTAATAACTTTGATTTAACTCTTTATAACAAACACATGAATCAACTTTTTTCACTCTGCTGGCTGCTTTTTGTTCAGCAATTTTTTTTTCATTGAAAAGTAGTAAAAGTCAGTTCAGCACTGAGCCGTTGTAGGTGTAGATTTTGGCTTCAGAGAAAGAAAGCAATGATTCATTTGAGGGAAGATTCTGAAAGTTCTGAACTCACTGACTTTAATCCTTCAGAGACGCAAGAAGCGGCTGTTAAAATATGCTACTACAGTTTGTGATGTGATACTGTGCTATAGATCTGTGTGCTGTAAAGTTTGGTCAGGCTTTAGACATCTGTGTTTACAAAATAACATCCCAAGTTTTGTTTAATACATCATGCACATAAACACACACACACACACACAGTCACATGTTAATAATTTGAATATTCCAGTAAATTTTGTAGTTTGTCATTTCTCACGATGATGGGTGAAATCTACTAAGTCCCCTGGCTGATCAGCTACATTTTCCAAAGAAAGCTGCAGCCTGCCTGATTATAAACCACAAATTTGTGATAATGTAAAGTAAGTGGTATTTCCTGCTCTGAGCCAGGAGAGCCAATTTATTTTAGTCACAATCAAGGATGGGACCATGCAGCGACTGCCAAATAAATCATCCAAGTATAACAAACCTGTCCGCTTTGCTTGAAACAACAGCTGTCCCTCTGTGGCCCCCCGAGTCTGTGCTGCATTAGCCTTTTTTGACAGCCGCTCAAATGTTGCATGTCTGCTTCTGTCTAGAGAAAATTGTCCTCTGACCTGCATTAAGAGTTCTTCTGAGGACAGCGAGCTGCGCTGATTGAAAGTGTGGCGTGTGCCAGGAAGTCACAAACACATACATCAAGGTTCAATCAGTGTAATTAAAGGAATAATTATCCAAGCTGATACATCAAGACTCACATCATTTGGGGGATTTTAGAGAAATCGTTTTAGGCTTCAGCCCAGAGTTTAGCTAGGCTGCCTCAGGTCTGTTGGTTTCCTCAGGTGGATCTGAAATAATGTTGGACCTGGAGGTTGTAGGGGCCACTGCAAAACCTCTTCTTGTCCATCATAGGATTGGTGTGTGCACAAAAAGGCTCCTAAAGGGATACACTATGGTAAATGGCCTGCACTTGTACAGCACTTTATCTAGTCCAAGGACCTCAATGCACTTCACTCTACAATCAGTCATTCACACTCTGATGGCGGTAAGCTACATTGTAGCCACAGTTGCCCTGGGGCAGACTGACAGAAGTGAGGCTGCCATTACACCAGCTCCACCAAACCCTCTGACCACCACCAGTAGGGAAGGCAGGTGAAGCGTCTTGCCCAAGAACACAACGGCTGAGATGGACGGAGCGGGTGTTCGAACTGGCAATCCTCCAGTTACAGGATGAACCCCTATCTCCTGAGCTATGGCTGCTCCATTAGTGTTGTGTACTGCAAAAATGACAGTGGTGTAAATGTTTATAAAAAAAATTATGTTTGCATGAACCACCATACAGTTTTGGAGATTGGAGCTGTTTTAAGAGAACAGCAATCTACTTTGATCTTAGCTGCATTTGGTCTAACCACAAATTTTTCAGTCTGGTCAGAATTAAACTCTATTTTTCCAAACTGAGGTTGTTCAAAAAGTTATTTATATTAACAGGTAAGAAATTAGTTGTTCATAACAGTCTGCAAAACCCCACTTCAAAAGATCTGAACTATTCCTTTAGGAACAATGTTTAGCTAGTAGCCTTTTCCTGCTTTACTGGGCAACAGTTGTTCAATTATCAGTGTGTAAGGCTGCAGCCTTTTGGCTCTTTTTGCTGCTGAATTTTGGAACAGGATTTAAAGTGTTTGAATATTTTTAAAGCTTTGAAATGATAAAACCCTTACCTCAAAAAAAAAAAACATAACCTAAAAAGGTCTTGAAATCACAGCCTGTTCAAAAATACCAATAACTGATTATTTACGTACATATATTCAGTGTCAGATAAAAAATGGCTGCCTGCATTATTCACTGTGCACGTTTTTTTTTAAACAGAGTAACAGCTCCGTGTCACCAGTTTACTGGTATAATTAGCTTACTGTGGCTTTTATATGGGGGCTGTTATCACCGGCTATAAACAGCCACTGTAGCCGGTCGCCCCTCTCTGTCGGTCAGATGCAGGACCATTCATGTTTTACTGGCCTCATGTGCTACACATGCGTGAAACATGTGTGCAGCTCCATGTAAGTTCACGTTGGGTAAAAACTTCATATGAAGTCAGGGATCAAATATGAGAGAATCTGAACATTCCTACACTGATAATGATTTAAAACTTAAATTGAAACCATTGTTGGATCAATATGCGTAGGGATTCATATGCTGACAAAATCTTTCCTTCCTTCAAAGTTTTTCAGTTTCTTATACCTTTAGAAGTTTTACATACATTTTTGGCAGCGTAAAACTGTATTAACTGGATCTGTTGTTTTTATTATTACAGTAAAATGAGACTGCAATCCTGGCTTTATGAGAAGATGCAGAACTTAATTTACCAGTTTTTAACACCAAATAAGTACTGAACATGTGCACTAATGAAATCATTTTTCAGACAAACATATTTTCCTAAATATTTCTAAAACTGTGTCATTTATGGGTATAGTTACAGTGTTGGTACTAGCCAATCACCAGTCACTTTATCAATTCAAACAGAAAGATAAAATGGATTACATTAGCATTCTGTACAGCAGCACTGACGTTCAGAAACACACTTTTATCTTTCTGCACTGCAGCCACTGCCGATCATTTGGACTTACCCTGCTTGCAGCACATATGTAATGTCCCCAGCTAAGCACTCCCACTCTGGTCATTAGCATGAATGAGCTTTGGCTTTAATTATAAAAACTCCAGCCCTTGAATCGAACTGTTTTATTGGCCCTGGGTGTTTTTATATGACTGCTTTTCTAACATGAAATGAATTGCCTATGTGCACATAATCAACAGTTGGTAACTATTAGGGCCTCTGGCTTCTTAAAAAAAAAAAAGATGTTTTCTTTTGTTAGTTACTTAAACAATGTGTGACCAACTTCAACAATAACAAAAACAGAACGTATAGAAAAAGCCCAGCATGCTGTGACTTTTTAGGCATATTAGTGTTGTGGCTTTTAAGATAGACGTGTAAACCAATCCAGATTAGAACATCTGTATTTGAAAGTAGTCAGCCTTGCAATATATTAAACCCTAAGCTGTTTGACTTTTCATAGCACCACAATGGGTTTTACATAATTAGTTATAATTATGAGAAATATTAGATGAAATGGACTAGTGCATGCATTCACGTCCCTGGCAGAATGATCCTTTCTGATTTTCTTGACTATATTTCTTTGAAGCTTTATAGTCTTTAAGCAATCTTTACAGCTGGGTGTTGACAGAAAGAGCTTCATAGGTAGGAAGTGGCAGATTGTTGGATTCTAACTTGAACTGTCTGCTGACAGGAGGGTACATACTACAGCAGATAAGTTATGGTGACACCCTTTCATTAAAATATGGCTTGGTTGAATTTTTGCTGTGCAGACCTTTCTAAGTACATTCTCACTGAGACTCCATAAACTGTTTCTGATGCTACAAACTATTCCCACTTTCTAAAAACATACTTTTCTTTCTTTTTTTGGCAGCTCCCTTTAAGGGATTGCTACAGTGTATCATCTGCCTCCATCTCACACTATCCCCAGTATATATTTCTCTGTCACACCAATCCTCTACTAACCCTTCTCTGTGGTCTTCCTTTTTTTCTCCTCCATAGCAGCTCCATATTCGGCATTTTCTGTCCAATATATTCACTGTTCCTCCTCTGCACATGTCAATACTCTCTTAGCCTTGCCTCTCCAACTTTGCCTCCAAACCACTCAACCTGTGACCTGTTACTCTGACTTTTAACTCTGTTCAGTTCGGTCATTCCCAGTGAAAATCTAAACATCTTCAGCTCCGTTTCTAGTCTTTTTAGTGCTACTGTGTCCAAACCATGCATCATAGCAGGTCTCACTACAATCTTTTTACCCTTGCAGCTATACTTCAAGGGTGAAAAGGGTATACTATCAAATCACCCCTGACACTTGTCTCCATCCACTCCACCCTGCCTGCTCTCTCTTCTTCAACTCTCTTGATCTCTGTCCATTGAATTGGATGGTTGACCCCAGGTATTTCGACTCATCTTTAATACCTCTACTCCTTGTAGCTTCATTATTACACCTGTCATCCTCTCATTTCACATGTATTTTGTCATACTTCTACTGACTTTCAATGTTCTCCACCACTCCAGACTCTTTTCCAGCTGCTCCCTACTCTCACTACAGATTAAGATGTCATCTGCAAACAGCAATGCCAACTTTCTAATAATACCATTGGAGAATTATAAACTAATCCTAGGAGTGTGTGTGTGTATTCGCAGTTGTTTATGTCCTATGTCTCTGTGTTGCCTTTGCAATGGACTGGTGACCTGTCTTGCCCTGTGACAGAACCCCACCGTCACTCCACCTGTTGGATAGAGCCTCAATTAACTGAGTATTGGAAAATGAATGGATAAATGAACTGATAAATGAATGACCATCCACTCTCTTCTGTTTAAAACCTAAACTAAAAGTTTGACTGTGGTGAGCATTATACAAGGAAACATCGGGTCAAATGGACCCGATGTTACAAGGGCTTCTCCTCCTCTCTTTAGTTACGAGGGCTTCAGGAGGGTTAAGCTTGCTCTGAGCTCCTGAATGCTTTGTCTGTATAAAGTTGAAGCTGTCTGTTATTGGCTCAGTGTTTCTGTGTACCCACTTATACATACAATTTTGACTCCATGCTTCCTTTCTAATAAGAAGCAACTGAATGAACTCAAAACACCCCAAAATGATTCATGCTCCAAAAGTAAATTTCATAGACAAAAAAGAGGGACATCACTTTGGTGCCATAATGTTTGGATCATCTGAGAAGCTGTTTGTTGACTGTTTAAACCACACTGTCTCAACAGTTCCTGACATCCACGAGCCAGTATGAGCCACTGGGTACTCTGGTCGGACAGATGTGGCCAAGTCTGAAATTTGCTGATACCAGGAAACAGTTTTAACTTTTTTTTTCTCAATGGCTGGAAAAATGTCCACTTTAATTTTCTTTAGGAAAAGGCAAATTCTCTTTGCCATGAGGTTCTCCAGGGTAGCAGAGCTTGGGTAAGAAATGAAGGGGTAAATTGTACTTCCACACATGTTGCAATTCAGGCTCTTTCCATTAGAACCTCTTAGATTGAGAGGAAATTGTTCCCTAGAAAAATAAAGCTCATGCCATCTGCCTTCTTTCAACTTTCTATAGTGAGTAATCGTAAAGTGTGAAGTGTGTTCAGTAGAAGGCAACAAAAATGATTTATGTTGTATTTGAATGATAGGCTAGATTGCCCAAAGAGATGCAGCTTTACAAACCTCCGTAATGATTAAAGAGTCCTGTATTTTTCACACCTACTCTCAGTCATGTGATCCTTAAAGAAGGGGGAAGATGCCTGACACGGGTCCCTGCAGAGCTGAATGATCAGAGGACAAAAGTCGAGGGCAGAAGTGTTGAATTCACTGAAGAATGAGCGTGAAGGATTTTATCTGGAAAGAAAAAGGAAGGACTCCCCGTTAGTTTAATAAAATAACCCTGAGGTTCCTTTCTACACACCCTGAGCTTCACACCCTCCAGAAATGTGACACACACACATAGAAAATATCCCTGGTCAACCCTACTTGTTGCCCAGCAACAACTGAAGGGGGGAAGCGATGCCCTGTTGATTAAAATTTCCTGGGTGGCAGTGTTTGACCCCCAGTATGCCATCGTTGTCTCTTCTAAGCTTCATGAGAAATGCAACATTGGGGCGGCTCAGCAAGAGAGAGATGAGAAATTATAGTTTCTCAGTCTTGTCAAAAGGTCGCTGGCTTTGCTCACTGACTTGTACTCAAGTTTTATAATAGGACTGCTCCCCATCAGACCCCCCTCCCCCACCCACACACACAAATCACCATCATTACTACCATCTACATCCCACCATCTGAGGATCACTTTAGCAAATTAAGACACAGAGATAGTGCTCTTAAAGCCCATACCTCTATTTATTTATTAACCTGCTGTGGAGGAGAGAGGATATGCCCTTTAAGGTGGAATGTGTAATTATTCTCACATTCAAAGTCAGGCCTGCTGAGGGGGAATGCATGAAAAAGAAACACATGCATTCATAAAAAAGACATTTCTAGCTTCAAATATGTACTAGAGAAACTGCATTCTCTGTGGAAATGCAGAGTGAATGCTGAGCAAAATGCTAGCTAAAAGCAAAATGTAGCAAAATGCTAGCTAAAAACTTTAAGTAGCAAATAACTAGATGAAAACTAAAAGTAGTACAAGGCTACCTAAAAGCTAAAAGTAGCAGATTGGGAGCTAAAAACAAAAAAAGAGATAAAAAAAAAAGTATACTGAAGTGGATTTCAAATATAACAATGTTTTTGAAGCAATTAAAGAGATCTCAATCTATTCCTATGGTGAAACTATTTGTAAATAAAGTTAAATATTTTGTCTGCAGAAAACATGTGGAAAAATAAAAAAACAGGAAAACAATAGCATTGACATGATAAACATTTATAAGCTACACAAATCAAATGCAACTTGTGGCATTTGCAAAAATCCTGCATCAGAAAAGCCACCTGTTGAAAGACCATTTTGAAAATTACCTTATTAAATCTCCTACTGAATGTGAAATGAGATGTCACTCATGAAGAGATTCAGATGTTTTGACTAAATCACAGTAAAAAAGCAAGTTTTACACTAGAGGTCATCAAAAAAAAAAGAAAAAAATTTCTGAGGCCAAATTGTTTTGTGTTTCATTTCGCCATGTTGTTTCATTTTGTTGTTTAAATAATTCTCTACTTTATCTTTTTTTGACTGAGATATTTTGAATGTGATTGTCCCTCTAAATCACTGAACATAGGCAGCACATGTACATAAATGTATGAAACTTACATAATCACTATATGCATAAAAACAAAATTTGAAAGAAAAAAGACGATTCCCAAAGTTGGACTCAAACCCATGTCTTCAGCAGTACAGCACACACAACCAGAGGCTTACAGGCCAGATATGGCCCACAAAGTGAGCTTTGTAATAATAGTAATGATAATAAAGCTTTAAATGAGTAATAACTGGTAATTTTACATCCCGCACATACGTATACAGTATAAATACAGTACCCTTCCTTTTGACCTTCTTTGTGCAAAACTGGTCAGATTTCTCTCTGTGTGTACAGCTGACAGCTCTTACTCACAGTGATTATCTGTCCTTGACTACCTTCTCAATCCCTCTTAATATGAAGTGATCCCTTCAATCATACCAGTAATCACACATACACACACACGCAGAAGCACAAGTCCCACCCCACATCACACACCTGTCTGATCCTTGTTTATATTAATCTAATCCCCTGTCTGTGTGTATAATAGAATTTGAATAATCTCCTCTTATTTATTTGAACTTCATGAGTGTGTGTGGGGGGGAGGAACCTGGGAGGGGGTCTGGGGGTGGGGGGGTGCTTGTGTATGTTGAGGAGGGGGCTGTCCTGTGCCACCGTCTCCCTCTGCTTACCGGGAGAATGTGTGTGAAAGACACTGGGATATTTGCAGCTTTAATTGATGCGCTCTCAAAAAAACCTGCTTTAAATGCCTCCGACTGCTGTGTTTTCACAGACCCCAATGAGGCAGACACTATCAGCTGCTGTCCACGCTGAACCCGACCTAATTCATAAGCTGATGACAGCACTGTGGCTCAACATTGTCACTGTCACCTGGAAATTTTATGAGTCATAGTCGAGGGAATGAACAGTTTGGAGATCATAGGTCTGAGCTTTGTGGTGTGTTCACAACTCGGATACAGCTGAGGATTACGAGCATGGCGTTCTTGATATAGTGGAGGTTAATAGATTTTTTTTTAAATGTCACATGGACATAATGCAGTAGATCTTTGCTTTATTGGATGATAGGCCTATTTATAGCGAACACTCAGGGATTGATTAACATGTTATATACTTTAAACTCCAGCCTTTCAAGTTCTATCATTTCTCTTTAATTAGATTTTCTAAGATCAACAATGACAACTGCAGTCTGCATACACAGCACAAAAAGAGGTAGAGTCAACAACATTCAGGTAAATGTAAAAGGACATAAAGTAACAAAAGAATCATAGTCAGTATCTTACTTGAGACACTCCGTCTGTCTCAGCCGTTGTGTCCTTGAGCAAGACACGTCACCTGCCTTGTCTACTGGTGGTGGTCAGAGGGCCCTGTGGAGCCGGTGTAATGGCAGCCTCACTTCTGTCAGTCTGCCTCAGGGCAGCTGTGGCTACAATGTAGCTCACCAATCATCAGTGTGTGAATGAGTGGATGACTGACTGTGGTGTAAAGCACTTTAGAGTTCTTGAACTAGATAAAGCGCTATACAAGTGCAGGCCATTTATCATTTTACCAATTGTCGCAGATAGCTCTTTGAAGGACTTCAGTTTGGAGAAATAAAGTTTAATCCTGAGACACCTAGTCTAAGTGGTAGCCAGTGGTACTTCTAGCAGGAATATCATAATATTTCTGCTGGAATAGCCTTGTAATGCAAAATTTACGATGGTGTAAAAGTGTATAATGTAGAGTTCACATGAACCTCAATGACAAGTTGGAGATTAGAGTTATTTTAAAATAGCAAACCACTTTGGTCTTGACCATGCTTTGATTAGCCATTAGCTTGTCCAAACTGAGATTGTTCAAAGAGCTAACTGTAGCAGGTAAGATATTAACTGTCCATTACCTTTCCACAGAACCCCACTTCAAAAGATCTGAACTATCCTTTTGAAAAAAAACAATATAATCACTGGCAAGCGAAACTAAAACATTTAAAGGTTTGTAAGAACAGAACATAAAATCTCTAGTTGCGTTGTTCATTTTTTATGTGTTTGTAGTCTGAAAATTAAGTTGTAATTATAATTTTAATCTCATATTTCTGCACTAAAATCACTGTGGTTTTGTGTCACTCTCATGTCTTGTGTTCCCTGAGAATCTAACCTAAATTAGATTAGGGCTTAAACAAGACAAGACGTACTTAAAACAAAACAGAAAAAAACTTGTACTCTGCATCCATCCTTGCTCTCGACTGGGTTTATGCACCTGCCAGACTTCATTTACAGGTGTCGACTGATTCTCTCACTGGACGGTCACAGGGACTGACCAAGTGACCTTAACCTTCCACACCCCTGTGCCACAGACACCCCCTCACACACACACACATACCCAAACACACACACACATATGCTCCTATCCCCAGGGGTTGGTGGAGTTTATTCAGACTGAAAAACAAAGACAAGCATTATTCCTCTATATCCCCTTATACCAGACTCAGGAGAGGGAGGGGAGGTTTTATAATTTATCATAGCTGTTCATCAAAATATTTAGACATTTTTTTCCCTTCTTTGCAAACCATGTTACTTATACACAACTTTACATACATATGGTATTATATTTCATAGTGTGACACAGTATAAATGAAGCCTCACAGTGAAGTTGTTTATATACAAATCTATTAAAAGGACTTGGCACTTTAACTGTGTGTATTTGTTGCATTATGCTTCTCCTAATATTCTTGGCAAAGTTTGGATTTAGCGGTCTGCCTGCAGAGAGGTAAAAGGGTTTACAACAATGCATCAATCTCTGTTATGTCTCACTGTCCTGGTCCTGAGTTAGCACAGGGCAAACAGGGAAGTCTTCCCATAAAGAAGAAAAAAAAAAAAACACTCTGTGTTTGCATTGCTTTCCTCAGCGCAGTGACTGATGGAGGACCAGAAGCCACACTGAGGAAAAGCACCAGAGTCGAGCACACTGTTCCCCCCACCTTTAAACATCAACACTCCAGTAAGACAAACAAGGTCTCAGCCCCCTATTACCCTTTTCTTCACTGTGTTGTGGTCTCTAGAGGACGCCGTTCACTAAACCTGGGGGATAAATCGCAAACTTTCTGTATGTAAGATAATTCATCTACTGTAGTCTCTGACTACATTGCATTTACACTCAGTCAGAGACCGGTCAGCTGCAAAAGTCCTCCTCCTGATATTTGTCTGTTCAGAACCTGAAGCTTTAATGGAGCTAACTCCCTCTAGAGGTGATAACACGAGATGCTGAGGATTTTCTCTTTCTACATCACTGCATCCCTGCAGCTCCAAATAAAGGACTGACCAGAGCACTCCTAAATATGCCTGGATAAATAAACAAAATGCACAGCAGTTACAGTGAGTGCAGCAACTTTAAACAAAAATGTATGTCTTTGTGCAGAAGAAGCGAGAGACCTAAAAATACTGAATTGGAGTTTGACAACTCCTGTTTAACCAAAGACTTTTCGTTTTTGTGTCAGTATCGATTTTAACTGCAGTCAGTTTTAACTCGGAGGGTGGGGAATTGATGGGATATCTAAATGCAACCAGAAGTACAAATACAACCAAATGATCAGGAGAGAAGGTCTCTCTCTCTCTCTCTCTCTCTCTCTCTCTCTCTCTCTCTCTCTCTCTCTCTCTCGCGGGGGGCAGGCCCTCTAAATAAACTTTAGAGCTCAGACGGGGGGAGAGAGAGACAGCAGAAGGCTGAAGTCATCATCATCAGCAGCAGCAGCAGCAGCAGCAGCAGCAGCAGCAGCAGCAGCAGCAGCAGGCGTTAGGACAGTGAATGAGTCCTGCAGGCAAAGCAGAAAAGCGCTGAAAAGTGCGGACATTGTCTTTGGTTGCGGCTCAGTTTGCGGAGATCAGGAGGAGACGTCAGGCACTCTACTTAGAGACCGTTTTTTTTAGATTACTGGTGTTGATTCCTTTATTTTTATATATCTTTTATGTGCCTGTGCTTCATCTGATGCTGAGATGAAACCCTCTGCGCGCCTGGCTCATTAGTGTATCCACACACACTCTGGGACGCACGGCACATCTCCACTGAGAGGAGTCAAGTTGGAGTTCAGCAAATGGATTTAAAGTGTCTGACTTGTGGAAAGTCACGCTGATTTTTCTTGTCATCTGTTTTAAACTCTTCGCCGATGTTTGGTTCCGTTCTGCTCCTTGTGCGCAACAGATGACAGTGAGGCGTTTTAGTGCGTTTGGATGCGTTTTGAGGGGAATGTTCTTCATCGCTGCGAGGAGAACGGCTCACTGACTCAGTCTGGCGTTCTTGGCACATATGTGGACCCTATCCAGGATGTTACAGTGTAAACGGCCCAGGCATCATTGGGCCGCCGTACACTATCACCACCACATAACACCACATAGCTGGGCGTCCTGCTGTGTTTAGGAGTTATTTACGCTTCAGCTTTTGGCTTCTTTTTTTTGGAGAAAGAAGAAAACTTGAATAAAATAATAATAAACCAAAACAATTAACATTGAGAGTCTCTTCTCTGGGCTACTATGCAATTACAACTGATCTCCTTTGTTTTGATCATCTTGCACTGCATGGATTACACTGGTTGTCAGCAGCACAGCAGCTCCAGGCACCGGACACATAAATGTGAGTAGATCCGCAGCTTCTTTTTTTTTTCCTCACCATTAAGCACAGTCTTGAGAGAATTAAAGAATGGCTACAGATTTAGTTCAAGTACATCCCAGACCTAGAAATCTACATCACGTCCATCCTTCACTCTGTAAAGTTTTATTTTCTAAAGAAAATTAAGCTTCTATTAGTCATCTCTCTTCAAATGTTTTTCATTAATATTATTTGGGTCTATGTGTATCACTTTTTTATATAGTTGTAGCACAAACACATGCTCAAAAACATCAAGTCAGAACAAATTTTAGAATATATTTAGGGGTCTTTTTTGGGGACTTTTACAGTAAAAAATACTTTAAAGAAAGTGTAATTAACGTTACAACCTAGCAATTTATTCCAAAGTTAGTAATTTTTTCTTTTTTTATTCTTATTTTATGGCTCATCTATAACTTTTTCATAACTCTTATTGGTCAAAGCTGATTTTTATTAAGACTTAATTGGATCATTGAAGTAATTGTGGTGCCCAGCCTCTGCGCAGCCGCCTCTGTGCGCCCTGGCTCTCCTGCGTCGCTCTCTAGCGGTCAGAGCGGCAGATTTCAGGCTCAGATGTTTAAAGCTCATCACTGGGAATATTCATGCCTTACTTCCCATATTTGGTGAGATCAGTGGACCTACTGGATTTTGTTTTTCTTGTGAGACACCCCCACTCCACCCCCCACCCCCTCTCATGACACTATGAAAAAAGAATCGATAAAGTGTATTTCTCTGTTCTGCTCACCCACGCTTTATCACTGAGGGCCTCCAGATGTGCTCTGTGACTAACTCTGTTAGAGAAGAGCTATGATAAGTGGAATATTCCACGCATCACTTGCCAGCGTGTCTGAAAACTGTCTGTGATCTACAGTGATAGGGCCTAGTCTCTTGGAGTGGTGTTTTTATCCGTGCCACCTGGGACTGAGAGCTCTCGCTGTGTTTCTCTGGGTTGGGATTTAAAAACGCATAAAGAGCTCCGGTTTTCACTCTGAACGGTTTTGTTGCTGTCAGATTTACCCACTGCAACTAATAAGATTATTGTTCCCACTTAAACATGTGTTTGTAGTAGAACGTTTTGGCATTATTTGCTCTGTTTTTGGACTCTTCAAAGCACGAGGATTGCACACAGTTGAAGAGGTGAAAGCAGGGAGGTTTGATAAGAACAATCTTGGTTTGTTTCTTTTTTTTTTTTTTTTTCTTTTTACTGAAAACAGCTTTTACAGTTTTGTGAAATGATAGATTCTAGGTCACAGATCAATTTGCTAAATTAAACAGTAAAATGTTTGCAGAGTGAAAAAATAAATAAATAAAAGTAAAGGCCTATAAAGAATACAAATCCCTGCCACCTTCAATGTCTGAGATTTAAACTAAAATAAATGTATGTTGAAAAATGACAAACTTTGTTATGCGTGATCTCATGTGATATTATGAGATCTGTTTGCGCACAGAATAGGTGTTGGGGATGACTCTCAGCTACTGCCACACCAGATTTAAGCTCAGTATCTGTAAAATTGACAGAGTTGTAGCCTTTTTTGTGTTGGTTGATTAGCTGTAGTGGTCATCGGGAATTGGGTTGCCTTTAAACTTTAGATGTAATAACAATAATAACTTAGGGTTTATAGCGCCTTTCAACAAACCCAGGGACCTACAGAAAGTAGACCCATGTCTGAGAATTGGCGTTTCTGAGATATGGGATTTGGCAGACAACCAGTAGAGTTTTATAAGAGTGAGAGACTGGTTGTAACAAAAACATGGATCAAAGTCTCTGCTACAGAGTTGGCTAAAGATGTCTGGAGTCTTACACTGTTCTTCAGGTGGGAAAAAGTTGGTTTGGTGACAGATTTGATGTGAGCCTGAAATGAAAGCATGGAGTCCAGAATGATACTCAGGTTGAAAAGACCTTAGGATGGTGGGATGGGGCAGCCATCAATGTCATTAACTAGGAATCCAAATTTCCTGGCCTTGGGGGGCACAACCAGAAGTTCTGTTCTGTTACCGTTGGTCTTGAATAAGTTTATTAACATTCCAGTCTTGATTACATTCAAACAGTTGACAAATGATTTTGGGGGAGGTGAGTGGAAGATTTGGAACTGAGTTACAGTTGTGTATCATCAGCATAGAAATGGAAGCATAGACCAAGGAGGGGTATGTAGATAGTGAATAGAAGGTGTCTGAGGCTGAATTTTGATGTACATCCAATGATTACTTCCTTTTACTAAATTCAATCAGGTGGTTCACAAAATATTTTGCTAACACGACAGACAAATTCACACAGGCACATACACACAGGCAAAAACATTATTGCCCACCTTCGGCTTTTTGGCAGCAAGCGGCAATTAAAGTGATTTGTAATGTTGTTAGGAGATGGGATGGCAGTGGTGCAGCATTCTTATATTTTTGCGTAAAATGATGACCACCACCACCCACACCACCCCACTGACTCAGGCAGAATAATTTCTGCGTTCTTCTAAGAATCCAAACTTCCTCTGAGGATCCAGATATCTAACCATTTATATCCGGGAGGATGATGAAGGGATTAGTTGGTGAAGGAGTACAGACCTTAGAGAGGGATAAAGGAGGGTGGAAGGGCCAAAAGTGAATGAGTTTTGGGGGGAGGGTCAATGACCATTCAGTTAACAGACCAGAATTACCATGACACAGATGGAGCCCAAGCCCCAAACTTCCTGTGTGATGATGCCCCCAAGAGAAATGAAGGTCTGGGTACAGACAGTGTATAATACAGAATGTCCAATCACAAAATCCACAGCATCTAGCTTTTTCCAGTTGTCTTTTGTTTTATTCACCATTTCCCATTAATCATTTGTTTTCTGTGCTTGAAAATCTGTTTATGTCACATGTGATTTTGTTGATGCGTTATGCAAGACGCCACTATCCATCTGAGGTTTTGTTGGTGCAAAGTGAAAGGGCAGGGCTGAATTCCTGCATCTGAGGTTTCTGTGAATCAGGGGCAGCTTGGCAGGAACACGTGTGGGCAAACGGACAGCACTTGTAAAGACGGTCAGGATATTTCAAACAAAGCATCTATGATCTATGGCTAACTGGCAGCTGAACCCTGAACTGAGCTACACAGCGAGTGTGAGCCAATGAGATGCCAAGACAGGAGAGGAAAACCAAATTCCTGCGTGCTTGGGTTGTTTTTAATCTACCTACCATATGTGACAAGTGTAACATTTTTGAAACACTTTTGGGAAAGGCAAACTAACGCGGTTGGACCAATATATAAAAAAAGGGACATGTCTTGTGGTTATTCAGTGTTTACTGTTGCCACCATCAGTTGCAAATGTGTCTGACACATGCTGAGTTTACTTTCACAAACACAAGAACTTTGCACCACATTTAACTTTAGATTATATTTGCAACAGCAGTGGTGCAAAAGCTGTTGCTTCATTTAGAGATTTAAAAAAATACAGTGAATCTCTAAAAGCAGCATGAAAATGAAAAACACCTTCTCTGAAGTTCCAAACAGCACACGACCTGTCCCTATGTCTGCTGGTTGTCAGAGGAGGGTTGACCAGAGTCTTTTTTGTTGCTTATGTTTAATTTCTACAGTGAAGAACAGAACAATAATAAGAAGAATTTTTCCAAATGAAATCAAATTTGGTGTGACTGTAGCTGATAGTCCTCCCCATCACACACTGCGAGTGCTAACAGATGACTCAAGATCTTTGCCTAAAATTTGGCATGCAGGTGGCAGGCGATATGCATTCCTTTCTTTAATCTGTTGTATTAGCACATTGAGTCATTAGCTCATGACTCAAAGGGACAACATTTTTTGTTTTTCCTGTTCTAAATAGCATTTTAAAATAGCCTCAGTTTGAAGAAACAGAGTTCAATTCTGATTGATGAGTTAAAACTAGTCCAAGCAGGGCCAAGGCCAAAGTCACAAAAATTTCAAAGCAGTTCAAGCATACACAGTTTTAAACCTTAACCCTGGTGTTAGTTTAAAAAAACAATTATTCTGGCAAAAATGTGATATTTCTGCAGGACGTGTTGCCAGCTACAACAGAAGTTTGTAGCTGGCTGCTGCTGCTGTCAATTTCCTTACACTTTTCAAGGCAGAAATGATGCAGTTTCCCAATAAAGGCTCAAAAATTGTTCACACTGACTACCTTGAATGGAGGCATTATCCCAGGAAGTTTCATGCAGGTGGTCCCAGGTTTGTATCTCATTTAAGACTTTTTGTCTGTGCTTCCATCTATAAACAGATCAAGAATGAAAAATACCTAGTTAGTTTCACACACTAAAAAAATGAACAACTACTGTTAAAAAATAGATCAAATTAAAGACCTAGCATTTCTTGAAGGAATGCATATTGCCTGCTGCCTTTCATGTCAAAGTTTTAAACTAAAATGATCTTTTGATGAGAAATGACAAAGTTTTAATTTTGGTCAAACCCTGGAAATAATGTTACGCACAATCTCCCACAATATTGCAAAACCTCAAGAGATCTGTTAGAGCTCTGAGTATGTGTTGGGAATAACTCTTAGCTTTTACTACATCAAATTTTAGCTCCGTATCTGTAAAACTGACTGAGTTGTGGCCATCAGCTTGAATTGTATTGACTCCAAAGGTGAATCAGTCGTATATGTATATCCAATGATTATTTTCTGAAGGTTTCATTAAAATCCATCCAGTCAGTCATGAGATATTTTGATAAATTGTGAGACAAACACACACACAGACACAAGAAAAACATTACTGCCTACCTTTCTCCTTTCAGCGATGGGTGATGAAGATTACTCAGTAATGAAAAGAGATGCACTGTGGCTGATTAAATATCGGGACATTGGGACATTTCTCCAACATTTATGAAATGGTGTTAATGTTTCAGTGGTGACAGTGAAAGTCCTCTGCTCCTGTCAACAGTGATGACTGGTGCGAGCTCAGGATGCCAGCAGGGGGGCTGCCTGACCTGCTCTGACTATAACGGCTGTCTGTCCTGCAAGCCGCGCTTCTTCATGCATCTGGAGAGGATCGGGATGAAGCAGATCGGGGTGTGCATGACCTCCTGTCCTCCTGGCTTTTACGGCACTCGCTCCCCAGAGAGAAACACCTGCACAAGTGAGTCGCAGTGAGCTTTTGTTTACAGCAGAATGATGACAGCATATTGATGAAAATTTTCTTTTCACTGAACACTTTTCCACTTAAATAGACCCTTTATTTAAACAGATTTGTTTTAGTTACTCACAGGAAAGTCTGTAAAGTTCTGACTCTTAGCAGAGAGACACAGATTTGTGTTTTAATAACAGGTGACAAGCAGAAGTACACAAATGTCTCCAACACATTTGTCAAAATGTCCTTTCTCCATAAACACTTCTTTACAAGCAACTCTTTTAAAATCAACTTTAACTTGGCATTCGGAAAACATGTCCTTAGATAACTTCTCCCGATCAGGGTTTAATTAGAGCAGGTGTTAAGCTGCTTATAATGACTCTTCACACCCAGCAGGAAATTTGGGATGAATTAAACTGTTTAAATAAACACTGGTGCTTTGTCTGTGCTTCTCTGTCAGAGTGCAGGTCGGAGTGCGACTCCTGCTTCAACAAGAACTTCTGCACGCGCTGCCGCGCAGGATTCTACCTTTACCTGGGCAAGTGCCAGGAGAGCTGCCCGGATGGCATGGTCCACAGCGACACACAGAGGGAGTGTGTTCCCAGTGAGTGTCCTGGTTTCACCTCAGTCAGGAAAAAGGATAAAACATGGTGTTTACCTCTTGCTGTTCCATATTTACCTCTAATAGCACAAGACTTAGGTATATAACTGTGCTTGCAGGGTGCCCTGCAGAGTGTGAGTCGTGTGTGAGCAGTGAAACGTGCACACGATGCCAGCCGAGTCTTTACCAGCTGAGTGGAAGGTGTTACCACATCTGTCCAGATGACTATGAGCCAAATGACAAACTGATGGAGTGCACACTGCAAGGTAAGTTCAGTGTGTGTGTTTGCTTGTGCTGTGTGAAGCAATAGGGTGATTAGCCTAAAGGGATAGTCTGGCCATTTTTGAAGTGATGTTCTGTCTAATAGTTAGTACCTTATCAGCAGTGACATCAGTCACTGAGCACAGAGTGTGGAGAAAGAGGCAAAAGACTTGATCCAGGCTATGCTAACAGATAACAAATGTTAAAGTAAGATACTAACTATTTTAAAAAACATCACTTCAGAAATGACCAGACTATCTCTTTAAAGAAATATTTCAGATCTTTTGAAGTGGGGGGTTTGTGGAAAGGATGTTAATAGTTATTATCTTACTTGTTGCAAATAGCTTTTTGCATAACCTCAGTTTGGAGAAATATCGATTAGTTCTGACTAGACAGTCAAGTTAATAGATGGATAGTGTAGTAAAGGTTTATAAAATAGCATGTGCATGAACCACTAACAAATCATTAAGAATAATGTTTTAAAACAGCATACATGGGTACCTGATTATGTAAGTAAGTAAGTAAGTAAGTAAGTAAGTATTACTTTCATGATTATATTATGAAATAGGGAGCAGTATTGAGATTATATAAATATGATTACCGTTTCATCCACTTGGCATGTTTGGTGTAGTGCAATATGCAGCATACTTGTTATTCAAAGTACCTTTCAATCCCTGCTAAAAAACACTTTTTTTTTTAAACATTCTTGGCTAAATGCAGATCTAAAAGCAGATATACACATTTACTTAACTTTCACATTTAGGCCAAATTTAGTCCAATTTAGTCCAAATGCCTAGACATTTTTTTCCCAAAAATGTTCACACGGGAGCTCACACACCGGCATGTGCTCTGGGCAGACGTCAATAAGAGGAGCAAAAAGGGACTAACATTATGATTTTTTGGATCAATGGAGCAAGGGGGCAGCTGCTCCTCTAGCTTCATTGATCCAGATCCGGTGCCTATGACGGCATTAATCTATTTTGGTTAGTTCATTAATTTGGTCAGAATTAAACTCTGTTTATCCAAACTGAGGTTCAAAGAGCTATCTAAAGGAGAATAATTCAGTTTTAACTGCAGAAAACATTACTCATGTTTCCCTCTTCTTTTCTGTGTTTCTGCTGTCAGTGCACTGCGAGGTGGGTGAATGGAGCGATTGGAGCCCCTGTTCCAAGTCAGGCAGAACCTGTGGCTTCAAACGAGGCCAAGAGACCCGCACAAGGCAGGTCCTTCAGTATCCATCACCTTTTGGCAAACCCTGCCCAGAGATCTCTGAGATCAAGGATTGTCTGGTCAAAAGGAGGAAATGCCCAGGTAAAGAAAAACTACTTTAGCAACATAACTGTGTTTCTCTGCCCCAATCTCTGTCCAAGATGTGTCATATCCAGATTTAAGAGCTTTTTGAGTCAGCGCATGAACTTAAACTGTTGGTGATGAAGGACTTGATAGCCTTCATGTTTGCATCATGTTTGCGATGTATGGTATCATCTCAGCACTTTATGAATTCCAGAGTAAGCAGCTTGTACAACCAGAGCGAGGCTGTCTTCCGCTTAGGACTGTGACTGTTTACTCAGAGGATTGTCATTGTGGCTGAAG
>JAOXNZ010000054.1:20495704-20520250 GCA_028566095.1 Kryptolebias brasiliensis | reverse complement strand
GTGCACAAGTGTGTCTCAGTGTGTGGGTGTGTGTGTGGGGGGGGGGGGGGTTGTGATGCAGTTGACTGTGGAGCAAAAACAGTCAGCTCAACATCAACATCCTCCCCTTGGGAGGCACGAGGCGACCAGGGGATCAGTATTGGTTTATCCCCACAGCTGCCGACACACACACACAATAACTCGCTCTCACACACACACACACACACACACACACCAATCCAACACATACGTGCACAATATTCCAGACAATGATCGACAACTGCACAAATTCTCTCACACAGCAAACACACATGACACACACATTCCAAATTAGTTTCCTTGAAGTAACCGCAGCCATGATGAAGTCTGTAAAAAGCCAGAAGGAGCTGACGTGTAAGATAGACTCTGTCACAGTTTCACTCACTTTCTGTCTGTATCTCTTCACTAATCTTTCCCCAAACCCATCACTACAACCACACAAAGACACAAGAAAATATAGACCCCCCCATATAAGCTCAATGTTGGCCCTCCCTCCAGTTTGGAGTCAGCATTTTCTGATCAAACCAGAGTGACTTTGAAAAAAGGAAGGAAGGAATAAATCAAGGAATGAATCAAGGAAGGAAAGAAGGCTTGTGTGTATTTCTTATCATCTTTGCCCTTATTACCCAGTTGCTCGATCTCCAACAGACTCCACAATGAATGGAAGCTAATTATCTGCCTTGGCGCAGCCTCTCCTCACTGTTTACGCTATGCAAACGCTAAAGGGTCAGTGGCCCGACCTCAGAGAAACCCCCCCCCCCCAGTAATCCTCCAACAGCCCCCGACACTGATACATCCTTCTTCCCATCCGCTTCCTTTCCTACTCTTTTGTATTATCTCCTTTTAGCCTCTCCTCCCTGGTCTGCACCGCATCTCCTTTTCCTTTACCTCTTTTTAGAATACTGCTTTTTTTCTTTCACAATCCTTTGCTTATTTATCTCTCTACCTGCTCAAACTTCTCTAATACTTTTCTTCTCCACTTCTTTATACAGTTCTCAGACTTCTTTTTCGTAAACACAAAGTCATGAGACTTATTTTGCCATTTTGAAATCATTCATACTATGCATCTTCGCTGAGCTTTTTGCAGCTTTTTTAAATTTTGAAGCTTTTTGTTGTACAACATAAATATCTTTAAAATCATTGCTCACAGCAACTATAAAAATAATCAAAAGAATTTGACATTTGCATCAAATCTTGATTTATTTTCTTTACTTTAGTTTTACAGCTAAATCTATACTAAAACCGTTTTGTACTGAAAATGACAGATTCAGTATTAGCTCACGTAAACGCCCAAATGTCACATAACACTTAAAATGTATTAGAACTTATTAATACCTATTTTACCTTAAAGGAAGAGCAAGGTTTTTTTTGTTCCTACAGAGTAAGATGCTTAATTTTTGAATTTGAAGTGATTTTCTTACACAACTCTAAACTGTGGGGAAGTTAACAGAATTTACAATAAAAAACATCTTTAACAAGGTCACAAACAAAATAAATTAAAGTAGGATTTCTTAAAGGAATGCATATTGCTGCCAGGTTTCCATGCTTTCTTTAAACAAAGATGTGTTGAACTATTAGCTCTGTAAATATAGATTGGGGATGACTCTCAGCAACTACCACACCACAGTTTAGCTCAATATCTGGAAAAATGACTGACTTATAGCCATTTGTGTATTACCTAAGGTTGATTAGTGGCAGTTACATTATCACCTGCCTTTTATGACAGCAGAGGCTAATTTGCAGGTCTGGGGAGTCATAGGAACACTTGTGCTACTGACAAAATCTGCACATTATCCAATCTAAAAAACGCTTACACTCTCTCTCACTTACACACACACACACACATCTTCGTCTGATTAATTTGTCTTTTGATAGACCTACAGTTCATCTTTCTGTCTCTGGAGCTGCACAAACCTCCTGCCCTCTGCCAAACCTGAATCATCTGAACTCCCCTCCACACAGAAAAAGATACTAACAGATATCCATTACACACAGGAACATACAAGTTACCATCAGCTTATAGGTGTGAGTATGTGTTACCCACGTCTAACATATCGCCCCCCTCCAACCCCCTCCGACATCCTGGCAGCCATGCGGCAGGCATTCCAGTTGTGGGACAGCCCAAGGCCTTTAATCCCAGCCTGGCTCCCGCCAAAAGCTCCCTGAACGACACAACGCCTGCCACAGAGGATGTGCCACCATAAAAACACTCACTTAGACAAACACTTCCTCTTACCCTCAGTGGCCCTCTGCTCTCAATGTGTCTGCTACTCACCCTTTTATAGTTCCGTTCATTTGTTACTCCTTGTAATCTTTGAAATGACTAAATTCTTCTTGTCAGATAAGTTTTATTGCATCACAGCTGTAGAGAAATAGCTCGTTTGCTCTGATTTGGTCTTCCTAAAAAATAAAATTGGCAGACTCCAAAATAGCTGTTAACTCCTTGTTTTAGCTCTCTTGCTGTAGCCACCAAGGCATGAATTAATCCGACATGTTTTGCTTAAAGAAAAGCCTGCGTTACCAATAAGGTGCTTCAGACAGTTCAAGATGAACTCGCATGCAAATCCCACTTCCTTTCCTTAATTTAGTCGCATGCATGAATTGGTGTAAAACAACGCAGGAGAACGAGCTAAGGGACACTCTTCTGATGACAATAATGTTCATATTTTGGATAGAGAAGATAGATGGTTTGAACAAAGGGAGAAAGAAGTCATACATACCAACAGAGAAGAAGGTCTCCATGTTCAACCATCAAACAATGTAACTTTGGATCCAATCCCCAGACAGTTTTACACTAATTTACACTTTCATGCATGTGACCAAAACATTTATCATGTAGCTCAGGCTAACAAAGGCCCCAACAACTGTCAAGAAGGAGAAAGGGGAAAGTAATTTGCATGTGAGTTCGGCTTGTATAAAGTAAATAGAGCAACTCACTCCAGTTGAAAAGCTTGGCACTCCAAAGTTTTCAGGTTGAATTAAAAAAGTTCCTCGGACGAGTACCAAAACATCTTTAGAAAACAAAGAAAAAAGGCCAATCATTTAAAAAAAAAAAATCTTAAGCTTTGCTGTCTCCTGAACAACTGAGAATTTACACCAATATACTTCATAAAATATCATCGATCCATCCATTTTCTTTACCTGCTTCTCCTTTCTGGGTTGCGGGGAGCTGGTGCCTATCTCCAGAAGTCACTGTGTCTCTATGTGTCCATCACAGGGACACATAGAGACAAACAAGACGAGCAACCATTCATGCTCTCACTCACACCTAAGGTAATTTTAGAGTTCTCAATTAACCTAACATGTTTTTGGTCTGTGGGAGGAAACCAGAGTACCTGGAGTATCATAAAATATCTTATAATAAAGGTTGGTTATAAACAAACCCTTCACAAAGGGTGAAAAACCTAAACATGTCGATTCAAAGCAGAAAAAGGCTATTTGAGATGACTCATTGGTCTGTGAGCTTTGTAATTACTGGAAAGATTTTCATACATTGCTTCACAAGCCAGCTTCCCTTCAAGAGTCTCATTACTAAAATTATTCATGACAAGCTGACCATTTGGGAATGTGCTATATCTTTTGAAAACGTTCCAGGACCTCTAAAGGTGTCTTATTTAGAAACCCGCTGTACACACATACGTCAACACACAGTTTACAGAAAGCCCATCGGAAACTGCTCCAACTAACCAAATGCGGGTTGGTTTAATAAACACTCTGCTAATCATCTCAGCGCTGGCATGGATTAGGTTTCTCCTCTGGCTCAACAAAAGCACTGGGGCTACAGTATGACTAATCCACTGAACTTGTAAATAGTTATGGTGTTAGGACAGAGAAAACAATGAGGGCGAAGGGAACTTCCTGTGTTTATAGAGCGAGGGGGCATACCCTGGATGAGTCAGTGGGCCAGATTACTCCATTCAGCCATCCATTCATCCATAAAACCACCTCCCTTCACTATCACTGATATGAGTTTGTTGTACTTAAAATATTCACTATGTTGCGGTCAATACATGAAGTGCTGTGTCCATACTGTATAGCTCCTGACTTAGGAGCTATTTAAGGATATCTAGAAGATGATTAAGCAGCAGGCAGGGAGAGATTTGCATCACTTGTACAAAATCCTAAGGTCAGACTCAGTTCTTGCTCTAATCAGAGACCTGCCTTGATTAATGCACATAAGGGGTGAGGTAAGGGGCCAAACACAAAGCAGACAGGAGAGAGAGACAGGGATCTCTGTGCCTACTGCCTACTTCAGCAGTTTCACAATCCCCACCCGGCCGGCCAGCCAGCCAGCAGCCGAGCAGGCCGTGCTGCTCTGTTCCACTCACATACGGGCAGCAGCAGTACAACAACAGGAAAGGGCCTCCTCTGCTTTCACTCGCAGGTCCCGTCTCCAAGCTCCCTGAGGGTAGATCTTGTTATCATCATTAATAACTGTGGCTCGAGCTGAGATAAACCTTCAGCATTCCAAAATGCTCCGTTTTGTTTATAAGATGGTGTTGCAAGAGCAGATAAACTGGGGAGGGTAGGGGATTTAAAGGCTTTCTATTTTGGACAAAGGTCTGCTCATCACAGACAACAGCTGAGTCACTGACAGATCGGCTTCTATTAGTGATGAAACACTGACACCTAGTGGTAAAAAGGCAACACTGCTTCAGAGATAAACATGTACTCCAGTCTGTGATGTCTGTGAGTTATGGTTTCTTGAATTGGTGGATCATGTTGTTTGCAGGTTGCTGCGGGATTAGGGGTTTAATTCTAATGAGCTAATAATGATAATCAGATGGAATCATTTACTAAAACATTAAATCAGTGGTTACTGTACTGAGCTGAACATTTTTATAATTCTAGCCACAACTAGAATTTTGACTTCTATTTTTGGCATTTTGTGTCATGATCTCCACAGCTTTTTTACACATTTCAAACATTTTTAATCATACTTCAGTTTTCTTAAAAAAAATCTGCTGTGCTGTTGGGAGACTCTGCCACCTACACTTAAAACGTAAATTCATCTTAATGATAAATACTGCAGGCTGTGGAGAGCATTATCACCTCAACAAAATTAATATTTGTTTTGTTTTTTCTTACTTTTATTTTCAGGAGGACGGAGAAAGACTGAGCGAAATGGGAAAAGGAATCGCAACAACCGCAAGGACAAGGAGAGCCAGGAGGTGCGACGGGAGAGGAAGAGGGACAGGGAGGCGACCGAACGTGAAGACTCTGATAACAGGAACAAAACAGAGCACAGGCACCGCCGAGGCCACGACACAGATACAGTGTCCCCTGAAGACAGAGCTGTGCAGTAGTGCTGGAATGGCTCCCCTTCCTCTGATGTCCTCATCCTTCATCCCTCACAGCACCAACCACCCTTCGCCTCCTTGAAGCCCCTCTTTACAGGGGTGTTGCTGCTACCTGTACAAAAGAATAGACTGTTTCTGCATCAGCATTACGGGGCACGTTCAGCCACTTGTGACTTTAAAATGTCCCCTTATTTTTAACACCGTTGTGGTTAAAACTCCTGCACATCCACTGCTCAGAGTGTCTCATCTGAAAGAGACAGGACTGCAGAGACATGTGTGACCGTGTGGAGACAGATAGACTGAGACCGAACGTTCTTGTTCATATGGTTATTTAATGGGGCTCTTGTACAACATTAAGCATCTTGGGTTCTGAATGTAGATTTTCCAGCATTATGTAGAACAACTATTATTATTGTTGTATCGGTTCTTTAGATCTCTTTGTCTGGCGCAAAGTTTCCAAAGGAAAAGCTGAGAGTCTTTGCTCTTCATTTCCACTCCCACTGACAGAAGCGGAGGAATCGTCATGCTGTAAATTAAGAGTCCGCCCCAACAGTGAAACATGTAGATCCTGGGTGAAAGCTAATTTAATCCAGATAAGTGTTCAATCTTAACAGAGCGTTGGGTTTTCTTCTTCTGAAAGAAAAGAAAATGTCTTCATGGATTGAGTGCTTCAAATAAAACTCCTGAAACCAAAAACACCTTTATGTAAAATAAAACTGTAATGGTTTGTCTGTGTTTGTTGATTTTTTTTATTGCTCGTCGCCAAAAGGCGGACGATAATGTGTGTGTGTGTTCATGTGACTGTCTTTATCAAAATATCTCATTAACCAAGACATTTTAATGAATCCTGCGGAAAGTAATCATTGGATGTTCATTTGATTACCTTTTGGAGTCAACTATAATCAAGATGGCCGCCGCAGCCAATTGACCTTGTATTGAAAACAAAAACTGTAACTCAGTTGATTTTTACAGATATTTACCTAAAGTGTAGTTTGGTTGTAGCTGAATCTGATCCCCAACACATATTGAGAGCCTAACAGATTGAACCAGAGCTTTGTTGAAAATTTTGCCATTAACTATTTGGAGCCAAAATATCTCAAACGACTGGACAGATTTTAATTCAAATTTCACCCAAGAACCATTGGATGTACATCTACAGCTGATTAACCTTTGAAGCCAATCCAATTCAAGACGGCCAACTGACCTTAGTTAGATTTAAAAAAAATTGGAGCTAAAGTTAAAGTGGTAGTAGCTGAGAGTCATCCACAACACATACCTCTGGAAAACTCTGAGATCTTACAATAACACAGGAGATTACACATAACATCTATTACAAGGGTGGAATCAAATGGCTACAACATTGTTTCCATCATAAGGTAATCTTAGTTTAAAACTTTGGCATTAAAAGTGGAGGGCGATATGCATTCCTTCAAGGAACGCTATGCCTTTGATTTATACCCAGCTTTCACCTTGATGGGTGTTCAAAAGGACCTTTTCTGTAGATAGTTAAAAGGGAAATTGATCAAAGTTTGCAGCTATTAATCACAGAGATAAAAAACGAACAGTGATGCACACTTACACACTTTTCTGCAGTCGAAGTCATTTTAACAGATAAGAAACAAAGATACTTTCAGTTTGTCTGAAGCAGTAATTATTCAAGTATTTAAACCTACCTTCATTTCTAGCTTGGTTTTATTGTATCTCACCCTCATATTTCACAAGTTAGAAATAGTTAAGTGTACCATTTAAAGTCTCATTAGAAGTCTGCATCAAATGTAAAGAACTTTAGTTATTCAAAAGTTACATTTAGCCCGATCTATAACCTGTATTTGACCTCAGTGTAAAACAGAATTTGGTGTTATAATGAATGATCTTTTTTACTCTAGTTTGAAGATGACTAACTTTACACATGGTTACTTTTCCAGTGCTCTACCAAACAATTTATTTTGCAGAATAAAAAAAAGAAACACCTTAAAGCTAAACTGTTTATTGGTGGAGTGAATATTTTGCTCATCAGCAACAATAACCGCTTTTAACATCAGCAGAGGGACAGCATTTCCTCCTTGTTCACTTAGCAGAAAAATCGTCAAACACAGACGACTGCACATACAAATGACTTTCCAAATTAAAGATTTGCAAATACATAAGTCACAGTACACCTACAGACAGCATTTATATTCACAAAATAAAGCCATGTTTGGAAAAAAAAACTGAAACATACAACGATCCTACTGCTAAACCAAATAAAGAGGAAACACTGACAGATCTGAAGTTACGCTGATGCTTTTAAGACAAAAACAAATTATCCGTCACAACTATTCTAGGACTCCTGTTCACTTCATGTTGGCCACAAAGTCCTCGCCTTTCTTGATGGAAGCCTTCAGCTCGCCGATGCAATCAGCAATCAGCTTCTCCTCAAAGGTGGACAGCTTGCCCAGCCCAAGGTTCTTCTCGATGCCGTTCTTCCCCAGCAGGAGAGGTGTGGAGAAGTACTTGCACTCCGTCTCCTCAGACCTGACAAAGCCGCACTCCACCACACCTTCCTTTCCATTCATGGCATCCAGGACAGAGAAGGTGAAGCGGGCACCTGCGTAGGCCATGGAGAGGGTAGCGGATCCCGCTCCCGCCTTGGCTTTAACCACCTCCGTGCCAGCTTCCTGGATCCTCTCAGTCAGGGCAGTCAGCTGGTCAGCAGGAAACTCAACTTTAGGTGTGCACTGGGAAATCAAGGGGATAATGGTCTTCCCCGCGTGACCTCCAATAACTGGCACGTTGACTCGAGCTGGGTCTAGACCTTTGAGCTCCGCCACAAAGGTGTTGGCTCTGACAATGTCCAAGGTTGTGACACCGAACACTTTGTTGGGGTTGTACACGCCGTGCTTCTTCATGACCTCTGAAGTAATGGGGATGGTGGAGTTCACGGGGTTGGCGATAATGCAGATCATGGCCTCGGGGCAGGTGCGGGCGCAGGCATCGGCCAAGGTGGCTACGATGGTAGCGTTGGTGTTAAAGAGGTCGTCGCGGGTCATGCCGGGCTTCCTGGGCACGCCGGCGGGGATGACGACCACCTCACAGCCCTGCAGAGCGGCGTCGAGCTGGTCGGGGCCTATGTAACCAGTCACCTGGGCCCTCGTCTCAATGTGGCTGAGATCTGCAGCCACCCCGGGCGTGTGGGCAATATCATACAGGGAGAGGCGACTCACCAGGGGGCTGTTCTTGAGCAGCAGGGACAGCGGCTGGCCTATACCGCCTGAGGCTCCGAGCACGGCCACCTTGGCGTTGTTCCGCGACGAAGTGGACAGGCTCCGAGCGAGGCTCACGGTAGGTCTTACTGCACGGGAAAACATCGTGTTGTTACTTTTTTATGAGGTTTGATAAATTAAAAAAAAACCCTTAGGAGCCCCTCTCCTTTGTGACACCAACGTCCTCTAGCCACGAGCGAACAGGAAGACTCCGGAGTTGTCATGCGTCAAGAAAAGGTCGTACGATACGACGTCCAATGACGTCAGCTCGTACAGTTACGTCGACCCCTTTATCTCAGCTTCTCTTTCGGAGGAAAACAAAGCCAGTTAACATTGGAAGTCGGTGTATTAGCATTGTAAATTTATACTACAGCACGTCTTGGAGCCGCGAAGAAGACCAGCACAGCCAGATTTAAAGATATGGTTAGTATGTAATCGCTGTATTGTCTGTGTCGCGACTATTTCTTTTTCTTTTTGTTTATGTCGCCCCGCTAAAATAAGCTAGCGCCGTCAAATGAACTCCGTCTACTTTCTGGAGCCAGAGCGCAGCACTTAGCCCAGCCCAGGTTCAGATAATTACAACAGGTTTCATTGTTTTAAAGGCTTTACTGTCGATAAATTAATCGGGGACACTGTAATGAGACTTTTGTTCGTGCGTTTTACAGTTATGGTAATTGTCTTGCTTTTCCTTTTTTGTGTTTTACATTTGCTAAACAAAATTCCCTGACAAACTGTCACTATTAAGTAAAGGTGCTAATGTTATATGTTTAAGTACTGATGCAGATCTGATAATTTTAGATGTGTACCCTTTACCTCATCAAAAGGACAGCTAGGTCAAGTTAGCACAAAGTCACAGTGATTGTTGTAGCTGCCTTTGTTTCTCATAGAGTCACCTCTCAGATTTCACTTATGACCATTTTCCTTTTAAACATAATACTGCAGATAAAGCATAGGAGTTTAGTGTCAGTAAATATTTACATAAGAAGTATCTTAATGTTATACATCACAGTGCTCATAGTTCTGTGTAAAAGTTTTAAACTGCTCCTCTTCTTCACGCTTCACTGCCAGACATTTTTGTAAGCTTTTAAAGTGGGTTTGATCAATAATGCTCCAAGCTTTCTGAGGGGTTTTCAAACTTTTTATTTGAACTTTGACTACTGCTATGCACATTTCCTGATCAGTCCTTGTACATGACCATGATATTGTTCAGTGTGTGTGCCTAAACAAAGAAGAAAGTGAACAGATGGAGGACAACAGAAAAAGAGTCAGGCCTCAAAACGGTCTACAGCAGATGCACGGTATCTGAAAGTCGTGTCTTTTGTGGAAAACATAAAGACCTGATATGAGACCTGAGAGATTCATTGTTCTTCAGGTGATCATGGCAAATTTTCAGGTTATAGCACTTTGGGAATCACCTTCCATCCATCCATTTGTTTTTACCCACATTTCCTTTTCGGGTCATGGGGGAGCTGGTGTCTATCTTTAGCAGTCACTGTGTGAGACGCGGGGGACACCCTGGACAGGTCACAAGTCCATCACAGGGACATATGGAGACAAAGAACAATTCACACTCCCACCTAGGGACAATTTTAGAGTTGTCTCTGGGCGTGTTTTTGGTTTGTGGGAGGAAAACCGGATCACCCAGAGAAAACCCACACGTGCACGGGGATAACGTGCACACACCACACAGAAAGGCGAATCTGCAACGTTTTTGCTGTGAGGCGACATCTCTAACCACATGTCCGCCATGCTAATCATCTTGTTGGTGCTAAAATACTATTTTATGTATCAAACTATTATGTTTAGTGTTTTCATTGCTTTGGTAGAAAAGAAAAGGAAACAAATTGTGACAGCCTGCTGGTAACAGTGCCGGAAGATCCTATTTAAAGTTGGTTCTGTTATGTTCCAGCACAGCGCTGTTTTGTTCACTGAGTTTATGAGACTTTTTCTACTTGAGTGATTTATGGGTCGGAGGTAATTGGCTTAATAAACAAAAACCTTTTCTCTGAAAATGGTCAAGTAATGGAGGGAAAATGAGTAAGAGCAGCCAAAGTCTAAAGACAAAACTTTGAAGGGTTCCTCAGAAAGCCCAGTAATATACAAAAGCATTTATACGGATTACAAGAAAGTCTGGCTCCTTGGAGGCAAACTATAAAGAAAAAAGGAATGTTTCAAAGGACTGTGTGGTTTAAAAAAAACAAAACAAAACAAAAGAAACTATTGTCACTCACTGTTGGTTTCATTTTTGCAGTGAGAGGTTTGAGGGTTCAAAAGCTTTCCTAATGATTCATCAGCATTAAAGCAACTCTGAGTAAGTATCCACATCTTCTGTGAATGTGATACATGTATTTCAGTGTTTATTTAGGTTAGTTTAAGTGTATCTCTGTTTGACTAAAAATGTAAAATAATTCTAATTCTCTTGATAAATAAATAGGTGAAAGACATGCCCATCCTATTGTATAAATACAATTATCCCCTTTCCTGCAGTACTTCTCAAGGATGGCTAGTTGTGGAGAGGTCGACCACTCTGTTAACTCACTTCCATCTAGTAAGAAGGGCAGCGGCGGCGGCGGTGGAAGTGGGAATAGTGCAGAATCGTCATGCTCCGGCTCCAGCAACTCATCCCCGGCTTTATCTGTGCCAGAGTGTGCCATCTGTCTGCAGAGCTGTGTCCACCCAGTCCAACTGCCGTGCCATCACGTCTTCTGCTTCCTGTGCGTGAAGGGAGCGTCCTGGCAGAGCAAACGCTGCGCTCTCTGCAGACAGGAAGTACCGGATGACTTCTTGGAAAGGCCTACCCTCCTGTCTCCAGAGGAGCTAAAAGCATCAGCAGGAGGTCGGGGTGGGGCAGCAAGTGACCATGCTTGGTATTATGAGGGCCGTAATGGCTGGTGGCAGTATGATGAGCGAACCAGCCGTGAGCTGGAGGACGCTTTCTCTAAGGGCAAGAAGACAGCTGAAATGCTGATTGCTGGGTTTTTGTATGTAGCTGACTTGGAGAATATGGTGCAGTACAGGCGCAACGAGCACGGCCGGAGACGCAAGATGAAGAGGGATGTTTTAGATATTCCAAAGAAAGGAGTGGCTGGACTGCGTTTGGACACTGAGGCTGTTGCTGGGGCTCTGGGGCCAGCAAGTCGTGGAAACTTTGCAGACGGAGCTGATACCTCAATAGCAGGAATACAGCAACAGGTCGCTGTCATCCCCTCGACCGTTACAGCTCCCTCAGCTACTGCCCGGCCTCCCATTTCCCTCGGGGGTCAGCCTGGCCCAAGTTCTAGCCCCTCTCTGGAGGATGCTCTCTCCGAGCTACAAATCAGCCCCAGACCTCCACTTTCTCATGAACGGTCTGAAGCCGGGGAAGGAGAGGGCGAGGATGGAGAGGAGGAGACGTCACCCTCCAGGTCTTCTGACCCTCACACCTCCGTGGACGAGTCTGGCTCTGGAGACTGGAGCGATGATGAGGAAGAGGAGGGGGGAGATGGTGATCACGGAGAGCACTTGGAGGATTGGCCACGGAGACAAAGACTGTCTCCAGAGGACAGAGCCCTTCCACGTGCAGAGTCTGCCTCTCCCCCTCCATCATCCAGTAGCAGTGGAAGGTCCAGAATGCCTGATGGCCAGTGTACAGTGACTGAAGTGTGAAGTGATCATTACTACCATCAACACCCAGTGGCTACGTTCCAGTCCATTAATTTATTCCTGACTTTACCCTGGTCTTCACTCAGTCACACATCTGATGTGGGAGGACTGTTTGGTTGGACAATTTGGTTTTGATGCTTTCTGGTTCACAGTGATCTGGAAGTGTTTTCTCTGTCATCATTGATATAGCCGGGTCAGTAGAAGTCTGAGTTGCTTTGTGCTTTAAAGACAAAGTACAGCTTAGCAAACAGACTTATGCATTTTGTTGTAATCCATAAATAACTCTATTTTCAGCATTATCATCACATGAGTGAAGGTTAACACACTACTAGGGTTCAGTTGCATCACCCTGCTTGATTTTTTGCTGCATGTAGAAAGTGGATGCGGCGGTGTAAATCACCGAACTGCTTCTTCTAAGCGTAGCTCTTGTGTTTACATCCAGTACCCAGGGGGCTTCTGGGAGTCCCGGTCTGATTTGCTGTGAAAATGGGCATAATATGGAGTCAAATCCTGAAAACGGAGCAAAGTCACGGTTTTGAACAGCTGCATTGTTTTTATCTACAGTCTAACTCTCAGCTAACACAGAAGTGGGTTCATTGGAGCTCAAGTCATGACTTGGCTCCAGTTTCAAAACCTACTTAAATAATTTTTTTCACATTATTTTGAAAGCATTTCATTCAAAATTCTCAAACGTAAGCTTTGGAAAATATAATTTCAGAGCAAGTTGAGCTCAAAACAATTCAACCTTTTTATACAGATGAAGAAAGGAAGCAAAGGAGAGCTACATGTGCTTTAAAGCTGGGTTTGTGATTAAATGTTACGCTTAATGTTTAACTACAGAGTCATTTCGGAGCCCACGGGACATGTGGCTGCCTGCTTGGGTTTGATTCGATTTCAGATTACTTAGTTTCTGAAACGCCAAATTTAGTAGAGATTCTGAATTGTGCACATCCGGAGTACATATCCAATTTATTTTAACTATACCCAGCCTTAAAGAATTGGCATTTTAATGTGAATTAGTGTTTTTCATTTTATAGCAGCTGAAGCATCTGCAGCTTCCTTTTAATGTTCTTATTGTACCGAGTAAAGAAATCTCAAGTGTATCTAAGGTTTTGTGATTTGTGTGTGTTTGAAATGAGAGTTGCTTAGACATTTCTGGTTGCCTGATTGACGAGAACTGATGTGTTTTTGTTTGTTTCAGTTTAAATAAGTGTTTGTATTTTGTTTGTGCTTTTCTGATGGTGGTAAATCTTGTCACGTATAACGTCTGAGGGAGTAAAAGAATAGGGACACGCCGTTGCTGTTGGCCATCTTGCAGAAGTTCCAAGTGATATTTTTATATTTCTTACCTCATCTGCTTTTTGACTTTCTGCTCTGAGGAATAAAGTTTGTGTAACCAGTTTGGCTTCAACTTTTCTTTTTGTTTTGTTACATGGTTTGTAATTTAATAAACTTTTTCATTTCGTCATCCTCACATGATGTATTTGTGATCATTTTCGTCTTTTTTTTTTTTTTTAAAAGGAAATTTACATTTTTAATTTCACTTGCCAGAACTATCGGTGTTCCCGTCAGGCGTTTATGACTTTATTCACTTTGTAGGTGTTTGGTATTCTGACCACAGCAGGTTTCCAGCAGGAAACTTGACCTCAGGAAGAACACGAGCTAAAGGCCTGCCAGCCTCTAAGAGCTTGTCCTGCTATCGTTTCATCTTGTGCATACCTGCTTTTCCAATGCTGCTTGAATTAATGTACATTGTGAGCCTCAAACTGGTACCAAATCACTTGTAATCAAAGTGGTTTTTTTTTTTACAACTTGGTTTGGTTTGGTTATGGTGCAGAACACTAAAAAAATAAATCTTCCACTCCAATAAAACCCCAGGAGGACATATGACGTAAGAGCTGAGGAATCTGAAGGATCAGCTGTTCTGACCTACATTTATAAATACGGGAGAAGTTTCTCTGGTTACCCTGCAGATGCTGATACCTTGTTTTTGTCTCCTTCTGGACTCAGCCTGGATTGATCTAATCAGCGCAATCATCACGTGGTCAGGGACAAAAGACGAGTTCATTTGTTTAAAAGGGACAGAAGCTTCACTGTTGTTCTGCCGATGCCATTTTATGAAGGAGGTAAATCTGACCAGAAGAACTCCCTCTAACCGGTGTGCAGAAAAGAACGTTTCAGATGCGACCCCAAGCAGCACAATATATAGATTAGTAAAATGGATCAACAGAATCTGGGTTGTGACATTTATTAAGACAAGTTTGGAAAATGCTGTAAACAAAAATGCTTTCTCAGATTATAAACTGTTTATTTTGATCAGATTATAAAATGCAAAGTGAGCTAACAGAACAAAAATAACTGAACTAAGTTCACTTTGGATGTGACCACCATTTTCTCTTCAAAAGAGTATCAGATGTTCTCGACATCTTTCATAAAATCAGCCATTTTGTAGAATCATAGTCTGGTGTCCAATTTACCATTTATAGCAAACTGATGTTAATATTTTCATTTGTAGGTTGAAATACAATCATGTACTGAAACAGATGCGCAGGAGGTCTGAAACTGGGTGAGGAACAGACAAACTCTGCTAAGGTGAGGTCATGGAGGACAGTTTCGTGTCAAAAGTCAAACAGATGTCCAGCAGAGCCATCAGATCAGAACTGGCAGAAACCTTTTGGAGCCACAATCACTCATCCACTGTCGGACCACGTCTGGGTATTTTATGGAAGAACTGCAGCCAAAAAGCCAAACCTAGAATATGAAAACGAGGCCAAGAAACTCACAAAAACACCTTAACGTGCGTGCAGAAACGTGGCAGCACGTGCTCGGAACTGAGTCAAAATGGGAAATATTTGTTTGTAGCTGAAGGCAGTTGGATTTCTGAAAGGCTAGCGAGTCCACAAGCAACAGTGATGCATGGTGGAGGTTTCCTGCAAGTTAGGGGCTGCATTTCTGCAAGAGCTGTGGATTTAACTAGTATTTATGATGAGAAATACAAACAGATGCTTATCCATCACGCAAACCCATCAAGGAGGTGTCGGGTTGGTCCCATATATTCTGTAGCAGGACAGCAACACATATGGAGCAAATGTCATTAACCTAAGAGCAGGACGTCCTGGAAGTGATGGTATGACCCTCACAGAGTCCTAGTCTTTGAGTATGCCTGGGATCACATACAGACAGAAACATCCAGAGAAGATCTATGATTAGGTCTCCAAGATGTTTGAAACAACCTACCTGCTGAGCTCCTCCAAACACTGGGTGAAAGTAGAAGAACTGATGATGTTTTGATAAAGGCAGTCACACTAAATACTGTACCGATTTAGATTCATTTCTGTTCATTCACTCTGCTTTGTTAATTGATAAACTAGATGAAATATTAATGAAAGCATTTTTTTTCTTCACACCTATATAACTGTTGCACAGCGCTGTGAATGTACGGAGCAGAACACTGCTTATTTTCATCTCTTACACCGCAGTTCTGTTTGCATTATATAACCTAAACGCAGCATAATTAGTCTCACTGTTGGTATGTTTGCATCTCAGCTCCGTTGCTAACAGTGAGGAGGCGTTATATCATACAGATTATGTAACAGGCAGTGATCTCTCATCATGTGTGAGCCTGAAACAGCAGCGTGTTTAAGGGAATAAACTGACAGATTATTTCAGCTATTAAAAAAATAAAACAGTCGGCACTAAAGACACAATGTTAAACCTTTAAATGTTAAAATATTCAAAAATGGTTTCAGCCCAGCAACCTGAAACAATGTTCAGTCTTTCCCCTAAAGTTCTGAGTCACTTCTGTTAGAAATCTCATCTTTTTTGCCTTTAGTAACACGTCTCCGTCGATCTTTTGTGTATCTGAGCTTGTTTTAGAAACTCAAACCAAATCATTTGTGTTTGGACTTGCTGGCCAGGGCTTGCAGATTAGCCGGAGCGCCCCACACTGTCCCAAACACATCCTTCTCCGTCCTCAGAGCCTCAGACAGAGGGAGCTCTCTCCCCGACAGCACTACTGTCTTCACAGCCCGGATAACCGGAGCAGGTCCTTCGGTGTAGCGGCCGAGCCAGTTCTCAGCTCGCTGCAGGGGCGTTCCTGCACCCCCGGCTTCCTGACTGTCCTCCAGGACTCCATCCGCCAGCCCCATGTGAACGCCGAGCTCAGAGTCCACTTTTACAGCACCGCCAAGCAGCTTCAGAGCGTTCTGGCTTCCGACAATGCGGACGAGTCGTGCGGCGCCGCCCCAGCCTGGGACCAGACCCATGTGTTTGTGGACAAACTGGATCACGCTGCCTGGTGTCATTAATCTGGGAGAGCGAGAGAGACAGAGAGAGAGAGAGAGAGAGAGAGAAGAGAGAGAGAGAGAGCGAGAGAAGAGAGAGAGAAAGAGAGAGAGAGAGAAGAGAGAGAGAGAGAGCGAGAGAAGAGAGAGAGAAAGAGAGAGAGAGAAGAGAGAGAGTGGTGGCAGTTAGCATGCTGGGTTATGAGCAACCAGATGAAATGTGATGTAAATCACCTGAAATCACAGGCAGTAGTGAGTTCTGCACCTCCTCCCAAAGCTTTTCCCTCCACCAAAGCAACAGAAACAAGAGGCAGCCTGCGCTGAGAGAACCAATCTGTCAGCACGCTGCAATACACCATATATAACACCTAAACTCTTCAGAAGAGAAACAAATAAGGGCGCTTACCTGAGGAGCCTCGTAAGAGCATCCTGCATGAACATGCACATTTTCCTCCCATCCTACAAGGAGTCTGAACTTAAGTTTGGTTTCTTACATTAAATACAAAAAGATACAACAGCCGGTCTCTCTGCTGTTCTACCTGTGGGTTGGATATCGCTCGGACAGCGTTGAGGTCCGATCCAGAGCAGAACGTTTCATCAGCACCCTGAACGATGAGGCCTTTCCCGTCTGCCCAGTTCTCCAGCTGGGTCACCCGCTCCTCCAGATCCACCATCATGCCGCCTGGCAGGAAGAGGGGGTGGGACTCTAAACACCGAACCGAGCTGCAGTCTGTCACTGTCAGTGCAGGAATATTCAGGGACAAACGTGCAGCCGTCATACCAGAGAAAGCGTTCATGCGAGACGGGTTGTTGATGGTCAGCACAGCAACACCAGAGTCCTGCTTCAGCAGATCAACGGAGCCGCCAGGAAAGGCCCGCAGCTTCTGTCGGATCTCGTCCTGGTTGAAGCCGTGGACGCTGGAGTAAACACAGCCGCGGCTCGGTCTCTGCAGCAGCCTCGAAGGAACACAGTTTGAAGAGCGTTTCAAATGTCCAACTATAAACTCAGAACAGGATGTGAGTCCATCGCAGGGACACATAGAGACAAACCAACTAACCTAACATGCAGGTTTTTGGTCTGTGAGAGGAAACTGAGGTACCAGGAGAAAAGCCAGAGATGTAAACTCATGCAGAAAGGCCCCAGGTCGGGAGTTGAACCTGCGACTTTCCTGCTGAGAGGCGACACTGTGCTGCCATGACACACAGCTTTATCTACAGTTTTGCTAGCTTTAGCACTTAGCTGCGATTTTACTCATTTTAGCTTTTAGCCACGATTTTGTTCATTTTGGCTTTTAGCTACTCTTTTGCTATTTTTAACTTCTGTTCTGCTTGTTTTAACTTTTAACGTTACAGTTTCAACAAATTCCAGCAAAATCACTGAGAACTCAGCTTTTAGCTGCAGAAAAGGCATTTTTTTCTAGTTTCCACTGAATTGGCTCTCTGTTGAAATCAAAAATGATTGAAAGCAACTGAGGGACATGAAGCTCTGTTCAAGAGGAGGACGTCCTGCAGCAGCTGATAGCAGCTCTGTGTGAAGCTGTGCAAATGCCAAATGGATGCTCAGATAAAAATGAGGAAGAATCCTTTTAATGCACTCAGTTACTTCTCTGTTCATCAGTATAAGAAACTGAGCAGCACAGATAGACCAGAAGCACAAAATGCACATCTTAAAGGTTCATATTAATCATTAAAAACCCTTGTTTTTCTGAATGTTGCTTTCGGTTTGTAAACCATGTGGGTTTACCCACATTTCTTTCTGACTTTATATACCATCGTAATGATGAGATATGCAGGCAGGAGTTCATTACCTGCTCCAGACTCCACTGCAGCTGCTGCTCCTCACGAGCGCTCGCTTCAGAGCACAGAATACCATCCTGCTGTTAAAGAAGAGGGACATGTTTGTTTGGGTCTTTTTTTTTGGACAATTACCTCAGTAACAATGGCTGTGGAAATAACTTGCATTCATTTAAACAAGAATAAGGTTTCAAAAGTTCAGAGTTTGTCCTATAAAAGGTGTACTGCAGTGTAAACTGGATGGATTATTTTCAGTGTTTATCAAGTAGTCGTGTTATTTCTGTAACCTCAGAACTTCGTGATTCATTACAGCGCAGTTTTGTGTTAACAAATGAGTCTCGTTTCACTTATTATCAGCGTTTAAGTTCACTTCAGCTCTTCAGCTATTTCTGCCAAGTAAAATTCACTTGATCAACTCTCGGATTTTCCTCAGCATTTTCACAGCGAGTGCATTTTACACAGTATCTTCTAGCAGCAGCACTAGCAGACTACTACTCTGTTCTGTTTCTGTCCTTCTTTGTTCATTTCCATGCTTGAAGCTTTAAGAAAATACATAAATGTTACACAATAAAAGGTGTGGCTCAATTGGGAATAGTGTACAAGGCCCTTTAGTAGCAGTACATTGTACCTAATTCACATAAAGCAGAGAGAGATTTCCAACACACTGGCGAGAGTGAATGAGAAAACTTCTCAGGCCTTCTTCACAGCAGAAACGTCAAAGTGTAAACGGCTCACAGAAAGATGGACTTCACGTGACCAAACTGGCACTTTGATATCTTTAAAAGTTTTTATTTTCTTGGTTGCACTAATTATTATAATCGAGCTGTCTAAAATTTTCCAATCTTTTGCAAACAAAGTCTTCTTATGACCACGTTTTTGTACTCATACGAATTATACATCAGAAGGTAAACATTTTTGTCTTCTTTCACCCTCTCACTGCTGAAAGACTTACAGTTTTCTATTATTACAGTTTTCTATTATTATCCTTTATTTAACCAGGCAAGTCCCACTGAGATCACAGATCTCTTTTTCAAGGGAGGTCTGGGCCTGAAGGCAGCCTAACATGCATGTTTTTAGACTGAGGGAGGAAACCGGAGCGCCCGGAGTAAACCCACGCAAACACGAGGAGAACATGCAAACTCCACACAGAAAGACCCCAGGGTCCAACCCGGGGCTTGAACCCAGGACCTCCTTGCTGTGAGGCTACAGTGCTAACCACCAATCCGTCATGTTGCCCAGTTTCTCATATATTCATTCAGGCTGCAGAGAGCTCACCAACACTTCAGCAAACTTTAGTTTTATTTTAGCTCAAAAATGTCTCTTCAAAGCTGGAATTAAAAAGTTCTTTTACTTTCTGTATTTCCTACATAAAACAAAAATTCATGTTTCACCATCAGAGTCTTCTGCCGCTCACCGTTCAAGAAGATTTAAGATACAACTTATAGTTTTTGTGCAGCGACAGTTTGACTGAGGCTTACTTTTCAGTCTGTTTTTCTTCTTTAAGAGAGCTATCAGGGAGGGACAGACACAGGTGTGTTGTTACCATGGTGACCCTAATGAGCCACTGGCAGCAGCTTGAACATTTCTTTTCATCTCGGTTCTCTTTACACTTCTTTGACAGTTTATACACCAATATGTAGACATGTTGTCAGCTTACATTACTGCAGGATTGATGTTGAGTTTTGGGGCAGAAGCTGAACCGGCAACTCTTCAAAGTTTAGTTTCTGGCACCTGTGGTCTCCCTAACTCAAGCAGGACATGGGTGTGGACAGCCGTGGGACACTGTCCACCGCCCCTGTGGACGTTTAGCAACAGGATGCTAACTTGGACGTTGATACATTATATATATATATGGGCTACAGCAAACCAACCGGCTCATTCAGTCATTAAAAATAAATACTTCTTTATTCTTTAGACACTCCAGTAGCAATTGTTTCATTGTCTCAATAGGTTACTAGCGATATACATCAGAGCAACAATAAATCAAAAATTATTTTCAAATCAGTCAAAAACCTGAATCCAAAACAAAGCCTTTTAATTTGAAGTGTCCCTCTTCGGCTTTGATAAATACACATATAAAATACGTAGTAAATAAAACCGATATATTCAGAGAAACATTAGAATACGCCCGTAAAGTAAGATTTAATAACAAAACTCTGAGCACCAACCTTGGCAGTAGTTCGGTGTTGCTCTAAAACCTGCACCACCAGAAACCGAAGCTACAGAAGAACTGGGCCTGTCGCTGAAATCAGGTGTAGTTTCTAATCATTACCACGAGGGGGCGCCAAACACACAGGATAATAAATATTTACCAGTTTAAAGACAATACAAAAGCTGCTAAAACAGCACAGTGAGCCATGAGCTGAAGACATGTCCTTATTAGGAATATATAACGCAACTTTTCATTTCATCTTTTTACACAGTTGACACAATAATAATACATTTTTTTTATATTTTTCGTGTCAGTTGAAAATGCTATATTTACAGTGTAAAAACATTATTATTAGTTGCTGTCGCCTCCCAGCAAGAAGGTTGCAGGAACACATCCCAGCCTGGGGCCTCTCTGGGTGGAGTTTACATGTTCTTCCTGTGCAGATGTGGGTTTCCTCCCACAGACCAAAAACATGCATGTTAGGTTAATTGGTAACTCTTAAGGTGTGAGTGAGAGTGTGAATGGTTGTTTGTCTCTATGTGGCCCTGCGATGGAGTTGCGACCTGTCCAGGGCGTCCCCCGCCTCTTGCACAGTGATTGCTGGAGATAGGCACTGGCGACCCGGAATGGAAAAGCGGGTAAAGAAAATGGATGGATGGATTAAGACAGTTTTAGCTAAAATAGTTAAAAACTAATAATTTATTTGGCTATGGCATTAAATTATTATTAAATTATGTTTTTATTATTATTATATGACTTTAGTTACAGTTGGCTGCAAAAGTATTCACCCCCTATGGTTTTGTTGCCTTTCAAACTGGAATTTAATAAAGCTTTTAATTTGATCATCCATCCATCCATTTTCCACCGCTTATCTGTTGTTGGGTCGTGTTGGCAACAGGTCCAGGAGAGAAACCCAGACCTCCCTCTCCTCACTCTCCAGCTCCTCCTGGGGGATCCCAAGGCCTTCCCAGGCCAGAGAGGATCCCTCCAGCAAGTTCTGGGTCTGCCCCAGAACTTGGTCTCTTCCTAGTGGGACATGCCCGGGAAACTTCCAAAGGGAGGTGTCCAGGAGGCATCCTAATCAGATGCCTGGACCACCTGAACTCACTCCTTTCGATGTGGAGGAGCAGCGGCTCTACTCCAAGCTGCTTCTCCCATTCTTTACCGAATAAACAAGAGTCCTGCAAACTGTTTGAGTACACCCGCTGGTAGGCACAATCTAGGGAACAAAGGGTTCAACATTTCTGTGTTACTTGGATGTGAAGCTGGAGTACAGACAAGGTTTTGACAAAGGGGTCACCTGTGGTCTTGATCTTTGACCCCATGACCTTGAAATCAATAGGGATCATGCCCAACCCATGAGGTGTGCAGCTGTGCAGTCCTACATTACACGGTTGCGGTTGCAGCACGGACAAAGGGGTGTATAAAAATTGCTCCAGCTCCATCAGGCTGAATCGGTCCCACTTGTTT
This sequence comes from Kryptolebias brasiliensis, assembly GCA_028566095.1. NCBI lineage: Eukaryota > Metazoa > Chordata > Actinopteri > Cyprinodontiformes > Rivulidae > Kryptolebias > Kryptolebias brasiliensis. The sequence continues at coordinate 20,498,349 of JAOXNZ010000054.1, read as the reverse complement.
GCAGCAATCTTCAAATCAAACCAGATTGTGGATTTAACTGTGTGTTTATGTGTGATTAACTGTGTGTCATTGTCCTGCTGGAAGGTGACCTTCTGTCCCAGTTAGTGCCAACATTTTTTTTATCGATTTGTTTATTTTTTTGCCTGGCCACTCTTCCATGAAGCCCAGCTCTGTGCCCAGGCCTCCCTTGAAAAAGAGGTCTGTGATCTCAATGGGACTTGCCTGGTTAAATAAAGGTCAATAAATAAATAATGCCCAACTTCAGCAGGGTCGTCTTTGGCTTCTTCTCTGAATAATATCCTCTTTGCCCGGTTCATGAATTTTGGTAGACGACCCTCTATTGGCAGGTTTGCTGTGGTGCCATCCTTTTTCAGTTTTCTAATACTTGGATTTAATGAAGCTCTGTGGGACGTTCAGAGTTTGGAGATCATTTTTAGAACCCAACCCTGAGCTGTACTTCTCCACAACTTTGTCTCTGACCTGTGTGGAGAGTTCCCCCTGATAATTTGACTCTTAGATCGCTTACGTGTGGACTTATTTAACTAATCATGCCGCTTCTAAAGGTAATGGTTGAGGCTTCAAAGCAAAGAGGGTGAATACATACTATAAACAGGCATAAATTTACAGTGTTTTTATATTTCAGAATTATTTAAAACATGTCCACCCTGTTTAACTTCATTAATCTGAAGTATTTTTTTGTAGAATTGTTAATTAAATCAAATTAATATTCCACACAAATTCCAGGGTGTAAAGCAATACAATAGAAAGAATGCTGCCAAGAAGGTGACAGCTGATGTGGGCTTTTTCAGAAAAATACTGTAATTTCAGTCTGAAACATGTAATATCGTACAGAGAGGTACCACTTTTCTGAAGGGCAGTAAAATGCGTGAAATGATTGGGGCTCATGGCGCTGTAAAAACACAGACAGATTTAAATTATCATCGCGTGCTACTATATGTCTGTAAGATACTTCAACACGATGGTGAGGGAAACAAAATGAAATTCACTAAAGTTTAGTGACGTCTTATAAAGGGTGGTTAAATGTTATTACACAGACTCCAGTGAGAGGATTCTGGAAATGGTGAAGGAAAAGGAAGAAAAATGTGTCAAAAACAGACAGAGGGCTGAAATGCTTCCTGACCTGTGGTCTGATTTATGTCATCTAGGGGAATAAATCTTTCACCTCTATCCACACATCCTCTGCTGCTGTTCACACCTGTTCAAATCCACCAGGGGTGAACAGGGTTAGGAGTCTGAAGCAAACTTCTATAAGATTCAATCATATTCTGCCTTTTGTTCCTGCGTTTAAACAACTTGTTCTTCCCTAAATGGTTTTTTGCAGGGAAATTCCTTTACGGCTTCAGTTAAAATGTGAAATGTAATCAACAAGGACCCTTTCTGAACTGCATCCAGCGCTGCAACAGAGTGAGCTGCAGTTAAAGGTCCACACCTCTCTGGTCTATTTAAAAGCGCGGAAGGAATTCAGGAAAGGTTGCTGGAGATCTTCTTAGACAGGCATCCCAGACTGGCTGTCTCCCTTTCCTGGCTCTGTACAGTACGCTCAGCTCGGACGGCAAGGCTGCAGCCTGTCCGTGCACATCATTCTGTCAGCCTGAAGGACCCAGAGGCCTCTGAGATGTCTGCGTGACGAGCAGTCTATAACACACACACACAGATGTGATCAGCAAATTGCAGAGTGTTATCTGGATTCCACTGATGCAGCTGCTAGTGGAAGCCTGTCTGAGGTTACATCCTGGCTAATGGGACAGTTACACTCATTTGTCTGTGTGCATGCACAAATGCTGCTGCATGTACGACTCTGTGCGTGCTGTAATCTGATGCATCAGGGCGCTGATCGATAAGCAGCTGTCCTCTACAGGAAGTCAAGAAATGTGCTGCAGTCAGCCTGGCTTCAAAAGCAGGCAAAGAGATAAAAAAACAACAACAACACAGAAACGCATTCTAACCAAACGAGTACAGACCAGGCTCTATTTCAGAACAAAAAGCCTGGCAGCTCTAGTTGGCAGGTGTCTGAAGGTTTCCTGTTAGGAGTGTTAGAATGAGAGAACCATAACACCTTTCAATGTAGGCAAAGAAAGGGATGCAGTTACTTCAAACGACACTCAATGCTGTCAATATGAAACCAGCCTAACAAACAATAAACCCAGGTAACATTTCTTTTAACTATTGGCATTAGAGGGTAACAGTTTTGCTAAAACATACTTTATGTTCCATACACTGAAGTGGACACGGGGCGTGAAAGCTATAATCGCTCTTGCGTGCAAACCACCCTTTACCAAGCAAACTAGGCCGTCAGTCTTTCCACGGCCAAACAACGAAAGCTGTAAATACCCACAAACTGCATTCCTGTGTGGTGCAATGAGCAAAACGCACTCAGTGTTCTGCTGCAACCTGATTAGTTCCTCGTTTATAGCAGTGCAAATCCTGTGCATGCGTGCAGCTCACAGCCACACATGGGTTTCATGTGCAAAAAATGCCATATTAAGTAATATTGTTCATTTATTAAAGTGGGACTGTGAACAGAGGTGACAGCAAACCATTCTGGGTAAAAATGCATATGTGTCTTTTTATATAGTGTATGTAAACCTCTGGTTTAAACTGGAGATGGCAGATTTTTTTCTGCT
>JAOXNZ010000054.1:20458984-20486592 GCA_028566095.1 Kryptolebias brasiliensis | reverse complement strand
TCTCTATGTGCACATATTCCTGTATGTCTCAGTAATTTTGTGCATACAAGCACACTGGAATGTGTTATTTCTGTGTTGAGCCACAGACATGAACCAAAGCCGTCTTACAAGCCTCGATCATGGTGCTATTTCTGCCTGTGGCCCGGGGTCAAGAAATTATGGCAAAGAGAAACAACGTATTCTGTCAGCCTGCGGCTCTGCTTAAAGTTCTCCACAATTAGAGATCGCCGGTGATGGCTGCTGTCCGCAGTCTATTTAAATGACTGAACGTAAACAAACAATCAAAGTGCAAAAACGAGATGCTTGGAGTCGTATCAAAAGACCAAGCAGCGTTTTCACAGATTAACACATGAAAGGAAAATGATCTTATTCGACTGACTGATTACTAGCATCACATGCAGTTCAGGGAAACACAATCCTGAACATGTTCACGCTTTAAATTCAATTTTAAAGAGAAACATTCAACTGCTCATAGCCAGCCTGGGTGTCCCTGGGTGCCGCTGGGTATATAAAGGTAACTGTGTCACCAGGGTGACCCACTAAAAATAGCAGACACACAGCCTTGTACAATGTCACATTCCAAGAGGAGGTGGGGAGGAGAGGTAAAGGAAGGGGGTGAGCTGGCTGCTAAGGCAAAATGAGATGTCTCCTAGCTGCCAGCAGCATTCATAAATCAGGGTCACGCTAAGAAGTACGCCTGGAAATTCTGGGCTCGAGCCTCAGCCTGGGACCTCGGATGCTTCCTTGGTATTTGGTGGTGGCAGCTGCCCAAAACGGATGAGGAAACGACAAACAGCGTTCACATTTAGGATTCGGCCACAGCGGACAGTGTAAAATGAAGTGTGAATAAAAAACAACTACACAGCTTCTGATAAAATAAAGTTTACACTAAAGGGGTTGGTTTTTTGGCTTGTTTAAATAGAATTCTGTAAAAAGTATTCATAGTTTACACAGCACCACTTCAAAAAAAAAAAAAAAGAACAATCCCCTTAATCGTAACTTGATCACTTGGGATTCAAGCCTGTAATAACAAAAACGACAATGAAAGCCAAATTCAAAACAATTATGTGGCACATATGCATGTTTATCATGACAATGTCTAAAAGGATCTATTTTAATTACAGGTTGGCTAACAATTAACTCTAAATTCCTCCAAAAAGTCTTTGTTTACTCTTTAAACTGCAGTAATAAACAAAAAGCAGCTAGCAGGTCTAGCTGGCTCAAATACAAGCTGGACTATTTGGAAAAATACAAAATTTAAAGGAGCTCAGTTGAGGTAAGCAGGACTGAATGATTCGTACACTAAAGGGCTCCTGTTCGAGCACATTTACAACAATTTTCAGCTATTATTTTACAACTCTTAAATTGGATGGCCATAAGTATAATTGGCACTAAGACTTAAACAACCATATTAGCTGTTTAACTTCGGCTGTTTTCACATTACATGAGCTGAAACTGGGCTCTCTGCTCTACTGGTGCAATAAAAGCAAGATGTGAAAAGCTTTGCTTTGTCAGCTGGTCACATTTAACTAAAAGTAAAAGTTTTGCTAAAGTGGCCCGTTTGCCTTCACTCTTGCCATCTTTTTAAAGGTTCAATCTACATTTCATTTGTTCGGAAATTCTAGTAATTGAGAGGAAACAAAAAAGTTCCGTCCAACTATGAGGCGATTATATTCTGTATTTAGTGTTTTTTTTAATGAAGTGTTCAACATAGTGTTATAGTACACAATTTAGAAAGAACGTGTCTCTAACAATGTAGAGAAATGATGGCTTGTTTCAACGCTGACTGAAACAACACTATAATTCCTAAATATTTGTCTTGAACTTTATGAGGAGCATGAGAGTGCCCCTCAGTAAACATGTACCTAAAAGTATCATCTGTGGCAGGACGTGGAATGTAGACAAAACAAGTTATACAATAGAGCAAACCGTGCAGCGTGGCTTGTCTCCAAGTCACATTTCCCCTGCTCTGTTTTTGTAATCAGAATCACGAACTGTATCAGGAGAAAGTGCATGTCTGTGTGCACATTCCCTCCAACATTACTGTACATTTTGAGTACTCAACTCCCATCAAAGGATCACGCATATTGAGCTGAGGGTTTTGAAAATCCATTGGACTTGTGTCTGATCTGTGAACTGTTAAAGCAACACTCCTGTTATCATCATCAGTTTTCCTGCAGTATCTTTCCTCTACTTTGCTGATTTCCAACTCAGAGTTATGGAATTTCTGAGCTTTATTGTTTCATCTGGATTACCATTAGACTCAAAGGAGAGGTCTGTGTGAAAAATAAATCAGTTTTAAGTCTGTGATAGGAATCATATGAGGTTCAAATGACACATAAAGACACTGTTGTTCTAATGCACTCACAAAAAAAACAGAAATATAACAAGGAAATGCATTCAGCATGCAGGAAAAGTCCTTCTTTTTATTTCCTACTTAGGCTGAGCGAGACTCATCCAGTCTAGATTTCTACTTTGTTGCAGCCAAATAAATCCATTTTCTGATGTGAGTCGAGAAAAAAAATGCTAAATCCCTAAAGTCATGTTGCTTTGAAGTGAGGCTTTGCATGTTTGCTCGTCTGCACATTGCCTGATACAGCATGATACCGGTATGCAAACGAAGTGTTTTTGACCGGTTCAACCACACTTGTCATTAGCTGTCCCCATTCCCAAATGGGATAATATTTAATCTACTTACAGCCAGCTGCTAAAAGCCAAGCTGGGTGTAAGTAGGCTTTAAAAAGGTTTGTCTTTTTAGTACAAACGTTTTGTCTAGTCTGAGGTTTGGCTTGAACGGAAGCCATGGGGACTTATCACCCCGACTTGTGGGCGGCAAGTTCAGTTTGTGCAGCAATAAACTCCAACCAGCAACACACATCAAGACATCCACTGATGTGAGTTTTTTCTATGGCTGACACCGATATTTAGAAATCAGGGCAGCTAATATACAACACCTTTTTTTTTTTATTTTGGCCAATATGCATTTTCCATTTAACAAAATATAAAAACAGTTGCTTAACTTAAATAAATGTATATTTAACACTTAGTAGAAGTTGTACACTCTAAAAATAATATATAAACTAAACTGTGGGCTACAGTACGCTGGCTGTAGTAGCTGCTGTTGCCTCATTTTCCTGTTTGTAATTACAATTTGATTTTTAAAGACAATCTGATGAACCTGATCATCCGTCTCATACCTGAGCAATCCTGCACTTGAGCTCAGCCTTCTCCAGCTCCCAGGCACATCTGTCTCTGGTGTACTGCAGCTGGAGCTCGCTCCTCTTCTCCTCCTCTCGCTTCACCTCGCCCTGCACCTCCTCCAAAACCGTTTTCAGGTCCAGCAGAATCCTCCGGTTCTCCCCACCCTGCATGGAAACACAGTTGGCATCCCTGTTGTCAAATAGGCCAAATGTATATTGTGTTTAGCACTTTTAAACACAATCACAAAGGAATAAGAAGCCGTGCTTGATTACAAAACTGCTTCTACTCTATCACCACAAAATTCTGAATCCTAGGCTCTGATAATAAATCAAATCCTCTCTAAATGGGTTACAGAAACCAGTGATCTCAGTCCTACTTGTATGTTAGCCACTTCTCTCAGCAGTGACTCCTTCTCTCTCATCCATTCGTCTTTATCCTGAACATGTCGCTTTTTCAGATCCTCCAGCTTCTTTTTAAGCCGTGTGTGCTGTGTTTGCTGCTGCTGGGGTTCGAGACCCGGCCACATTTGTCCCCTGAGGACCTCGGGCTGCTGGGTCCCTGCTCCACCCTCTCCTCCTCCTCCGCTTGCCGCCGAGGAGCCCAGCTGGGGCTCCTGGATGTGACTGAAGACCGTGGGTGGAGAGGAGATCCTCCTCAGCGAGCTGCGGGTTTTACCCCTGCCCCTGTCAGCCTTGTCGATCCTGGAGCGGGGCACAAACTCCCACCCCTGCGAGGGTACGTACCCCCCGCCTGCACCGCCCGCGCCGTGCAGTCCCGCGCCGTTAATAAACGCACTCCACATCTCTCAGACAAAACACTCAAGTTAACTGGAAAAAAGTGTCCCCAAGGTTATGTTGTCATTTCTGTTAAAAAAAAAAAAAAAAAACTTGGACCAAGTTCTGTTAACTTTTGCATGAACTCAAAGTGTTTCTTCAGTTATCCGAACCCGGCTAAGTCCCGCTCCGGCCGCCCGGCAGCAGCACCTAGGGGAGCCGTCACACGAACCGCCGTGCCGACAGAGGCGACAGGACCGGACCCTCTCCTCTCCTCCATATCTTCCCAGCAACCGAGTTAATGCGTCATCTTTGGCGCCAGAGTCCTCTCGCTCCCTTAACTTTTAAGGCTTTAGTCTCCGCTGTCCACCTGCGCTGGTTTTCTGTCGCATGTTTATGCCGAGCTCTCGGGACAAATCTCCTCCCGCCTTCCGCGCTTCAGTTCGGGCGACGACCCGGAGAGCAGGCTGGGACCGTCTGACACCCAGTAAACACTCAAGAGGTCACAAAAATATCTTGAGCAGCGGGAGTATTTTTACCCCCGCTCTGTAACCAGGAGTGCTATTTTCCTAAAAGCTGAACGACGCCTACAGCGGGAGGAAGCTGCGGAGGAAGACCCGTTAATCAACGCTAGTCTAATTTACGTCGCCACCTTGCGCTGTAGCCATGGCAACGAATCCATTCACGTACCGCGTCGAGGCGAGCTAGGTGGTTAACTGCGAACTGTAAGTGTTTTTTAGAGACAACAAATGAGTTATTACGAGCCAAAAGCAGAGAGAGTCACACTTAATAGCCAACACTTTTTGTGAAGTGAGCCCTGGATGTCTTAGCTTTTTATAAACAAAACTATTTTCTTTGTTGCTGTCCGAAGGACTACCTATCATCTTCATATGGGGGGTGACTATCACGAGGTAGGAGGAGAGGGTGGGATTTCATTTAATTAGATAGCTGATACATCTATTTTCTCGCAAATTGCAACAAACTATGGAACGCAACCATGAAAACTGTAATTTGTTGTTTTTACTCGCTAAATAAGCCTACTCATGTAACCTAAGTATAGCCACTTAGCTGCCCAGTAGCTAGTTTGTGTCTAATATTTCATTTCAAGCACGTGAAACCGCGAAGCGTCAACTCTTACCGTGATCTCTGTGATCCTGAGAGCTGCAGTGATTGTCCTCACCCGAAGTTAGCCACAATAAAGCTCCTACATTTCAGCCTGAACCATGGCTGGACTGGAATGCAGTTGCATAGTTAAAAACAACTGCTGAGCGACAGCCTACAGCTGAAATGATGCTTTCATTAACTGGAATAAAACCCCCCTTTCTCCCTCTGTCCCTCCCTTTCTCCTTGCCTGTCTCTCCTCCTCTTCCTCCAACAGCTGGCGCTGATACAGTGGACGTGACGTGAAACATCCCACCGGTGATGAAAGAAAAGAAGTGGACCGGTCCCACCCCCGCCGTCCCGGTGGTCAGTCAGAACCCTGGTCTGCACATTTTTCTCCTGATTTTGCAGACCCCACCCAGAGCCATTTTTACACTACCCAGACTGTTGCACAACCGTCCACAGCCCAAGTGTTGGTAATATGTTTTTTTTTTTATCCAAGCTGAGCACAAAACCTGCCTCTGCTGAAATACTTATTACAGAAGGAGGAAACAGAAACGCTAACTAACTAAAGAAATTGCATTTTTCTGCAAAAATGCAGGGGGAATGCTTCGTGCTCAGTGACTTTCTTGAAATTTGCTGAAGACTGAATTATTAACTGAATTGTTAAAGTGCAAACAGGCAAAACAGACCGCTAAAAGCTGAAATCGCCAATGCAGTGGCAAAAAGCTAAAATCAGCAAAACATGAGCTCAAAGCTAAAGTTTGCAAAAGCGTGACTAAAATTAGCAGAACCATGGATAAAAGCTGCATTTAACGAAATCATAAGTGAACTGTTGACGTTAAAACAGGCAGAACTGTAGCTAAAATAAGCAATACATGTAATAAGCATAATCAGCAAAACATGAGCTCAAAGCTAAAGTTTGCAAAAGCGTGATTAAAATTAGCAGAGCCATAGATAGAAGCTGCAATTAACGAAATCATAAGTGAACTGTTGACGTTAAAACAGGTAGAACTGTAGCTAAAATAATCAGCAAAACAATAGCTAAAGTCCTCTATAAGCAAAACGTGTTAGGAGCTAAACGTAGGAAACTATTATTAAAATTAGCAAAACATTAGCTGAAAGTTAAATTTAAGAAGACAGAAGCTAAAAGCTAAAATTAACCAGACAGTAGCTACAAGAAGAATAACAAGACATAAATAGAGCGAGTATACTGAGGTATTAAAATAAGCAAAAATGGGACTAAAATTAGCAAAACCATTTTCATAATTAGCAAAATCAAAACTGAATTGTTACAGTTAAAACAGGCAGAACTGTAGCTATAATGGTAGCTAAAAGCTAAAAATAACAATACATTTTATAAGCATAACCAGTAAAAGCATAGCTAAAATCTACTATAAGCAAAACAGGTGCTAAAAGCTAAACGTAGCAAACCATAAATAAAATTAGCAAAACAGTAGCTGAAAGCTAAAGTTAAGAAGATAGACGCTAAAAGCTAAAATTATACAGACAGTAGTTTAAAGGAGCCTAACAAGATACAGACAGAGCGAGTAAGCTGAGGTAGATTTCAGAGAACAATGTTTTTAAAGGAACTAAACAGGTCTGGATGTATTTCTATGGTGATTTGTTTGTAAATAAAGTTAAATTATTCAAAAAATGTAGAAGTCATATCGCACTAAAAAATGTACAATAGAAACTGAAAACAATAGTGTGAATGCTGAATCAACATTCATAAGTGATGAGTCACAGAATGTGACACAAAACAAGGTAATAGCTAAATAGGAGACCCACAACTCAAAACATCACAAAAAATAACACAAAAAAAGCAACCCAGTTTCAGCCACTTTTTTCATAATTTCATCTTGACCCTTCTGTTTGCCCATTGGCCATTACATGATTTGTTACAGTTTTATGTCACATCTCAGTGACTCAGCACTTCCCAGAAGCCTTTTGAAGGTTTAATATCAGGCATTATTTAAGTGTCAGAGTTATTATGAACTTGAGGTTCTGAGTGCAGTGCTGCTGTCACAACACAAACGTCAGCATTTGCATTGTACCTCTCAAGCTTTGTTTTTTAACGCATATTCTCATTAAATGCTGGATCCCATAAACTTCTGGTTTCATAGTTCTTTTTAAAAATCTTAACCTGAAAACAAAATGTGTCTAGACAAAAAAGATTTTAATTAGGAAAACTCAGAACTAACAGTGGATGACATTGTTACAGTTTATTCATGATCTTTTGTTAGGTACTTTGGAAGAACTTGGTTTGGTTTTCTTTGAATTATTGTAAGTTTTAGTATTTTGGTTATGTAGTTATGCTCTTGGTTATTATTCAACTACCTTCATTCTCATTATATGATACCCTATATAGTTTTTGTTTCCAGCTTCTCACAGACCACTTGTCTTCCATTAGTAATCAGCACACCTGTTGACAATAATTGTCTCTCCTCGCAGTATGTTTACTCGTTGTTTGTTTTCTATCAGATCATCTGCTGCCATTCGTTTGTCTAGCCATTTTTCTTCTTTTGTCAAAAGGTCTTGCTGAGATGCTGACCCTGCTTCCTTTGGGCCTGCATTTGAGTCCTCCCATCTCACTTTATGACAGGCTCATGTTTTTTTAATGCATTATTGAAATTAAGCAAATCCACATCTATCAACCTTAGTCCCTGCGAGCCTGAAAAGATGTCTAAGTAACACATTGAAAAAAAGTGTGGGAGTGTTATGAATGTAAACAGCTTTTAAAGCTGCAACATTTTCAGCATTGCGTTTACAAAGAGTCTCATTGCTCATGTCCAGAGAACTGAATGAACACTTACCTACCAGCCCACCGTCGTAGCAACCGTAGTGTCCGATAAATGTTGAAAGCCTCCCAGCAGATGAATGGTTTGAGTCATTCTCGGAAAATGAAATAGTCTTGTACCTTGAGTGACCTTATGCAATGTGTTCAACATAACAAAACTAAAATGAATAAATATGTTAAAAAGGAAACGAGGATAAAATGTGAATAATGTGAACCTGAGCATTACAGAACAAAGAACAGGGTAAAAAGAAACACCAGTTTAAAAATGGTGGCATATGAGAGTGAGGAAAACAGAACTAGGATGAGAATGAGCAAAATAATAGGCTGGAACATCTTGATGGGTCACAAATGTATGCAGGGGGATGAAGAACAGAATGACAGGAAGTTAGGATGAGAAAACTGCATTTTATCAACACAAAAATGAGACTTTATCCGTGGTTGTATTAGCTTACAGACAGTGGCTCCTCTGCCTGTTTATCCTCCTGCTTGGGGACATCCAGTCGGTCTATGAAGCTCTGCAGCTCCTTCCTGAAGGCCTTCATCTGAGCGTTGATACGATACAGCAGCTCGTGCTCTCTGATCCTGAGGAGCAGAAGTAGAAACTGGACTCTAGTAGACTGCTCTAAAAGAAATCTTTCCCTCTTACATGACCGTGATGACGTGTTGAACTTTATCACCTGCCACCTTCTTCATCCTCGTCCAGCCGGGCAAACAGCTCCCCGTTGGTGACGTAAACTCGTGCTTCTGTGATGATAGTGCTGGTGTCAGCGATGAGCCTGTCGATGGTCCGGCCCAGCCTCTCCGCCTCAATGCGGATGTCTATCATCTGCTGCCGGTCCCTCAGGCTTCTGGATAAAAAACGACTATCGACAGGCGAGTAAAGGGAGCGAGTCGGGGTGAGGCAGCGGATGTTCCTCACCTCATCTGAGTCACTCTCGCCACCAATGGGGCCCTCACGCTTGCGATGGGGTGGGAGGAGGCGGGGGGAGGCAGCCGAGGGTGTGTCGTCGTCCCGTCCTCCGTCGCTCTCTGCGTCACTGTCCCGAGGGCTGCCGCGGATGCCCAGGTGGGAGGCCAGGTCGTAGCGCTGCATGTTGGAGAGCAGCACACGGTTCTCGTACTGGAGCTGCATGACTTTGCCGCTCAGTTCGTTGATCTGCAGGCGTGCTGCTTTAAGCTCCTCCTGGATGGCCTCCACTTTAGCAGGATCACCTCCTCCTGAGGGTTGGGGAAACGAGGGTTGAATTTCTGAGGAGTTCTGGTGGTTCTGTGGGATACATTTATTTACCCAATGCAGCAATGATTCAAATAAAAACAAACCTCCTCCATGTCTTGATCCAGCTTCATGGGACCCAGCCTTGTATTTGAGTTTATTGAGCTCCATTGTCACCTAAAGATGAAACAGAATTGTTGTATAAGACATTGTGGCTTAAATAGCAAAAGCTTTTTAAAAAAAGGCTTCAGTTTTCCCTGATTGCACCAATACTGGCAGATGGAAAAGGTGAGACACACAGCATATTGCTAAAAGAAAGCAGTGAAGTGTGGCATAGGAAAATTTTAAAAGGTGCTTATAAGCATGTTCTTTGTAAATTCTCTATTACAATAATAAAAAGTTTGTTTACAACTAAAAGAATGGTCAAGTAGACCTATCACAAAACTCAGTAGAACTCATTCATTCGCACAATTTACCTTTTTGTTTTCGTCTTCTACATCGGCTAAATTTCTGCGGAGGAGTTCAGCCTCGTCTTCCACCAGCTGAAGCTGCTGCCTCAGCTCAGACAGGGCCTCCCCCTGCTCCCTGCTCTGCTGGCCTCCACTGCTTGAGCTATCCACTCCTGCTGCTGCCAGGCTAGAACAAAAGCATGTCAAAACTGGATATTTAGTTCTCCAAGTAAAACACTTCTTCCTAAATACCGCTTGTTGCTGAATCAGCATTCGCACAATTGGTTTTCTGTTTTTTATTGTTTCTGCATGTTTTTTTGCAATCTAACCTTCCAACCCAGCTTCTGCATAAATTGCGCTCTTTAGCCATTCTTATAGCCAACAGTTCAGTTCCTTAAGTAGACGAGTGCTTTGAATTTTTGACTTTTGTAACTTTTATATGTTTCAAAATATTTAACTTTATGTTGTGGTTTTGTCTTCTTATGCTACTTTTAGTTATTCAATTTTAACTAGACTTTTGCTTATTTTAACTTTCAGCTACTGTTTTGATACTTTAGCGTCTAGCTAGCTTTTTGATAATTTTAGCTAGACTTTGCTACATTTATTTTTAGCTAGCATTTTGGTTCTATTAGCTTTTATTTAGCATTTTGTTCCTTTCATTTTGTAGTTTTGTTACTTTTAGCTAACTTTTTGCTGCTTTTAGCTAGTGTTTAACTACTTTTAGCTTTAAGCTAGCATTTTCCTACTTTCAACCTTTAGCTAGCTTTTTGCTATAATATTTGCAACATTCAGCCAGCATTTAACTACTTTTAGCTTTGCATTTTGGTACATTTGGCTTATTCTGTTTTTTGTAGCATTTAGTTGGTGTTTTGCAACTTTTTAGCTTTTAGCTAGTGTTCAGCTTCTTTTAGCTAGTGTTCAGCTTCTTTTAGCTTTTAGCTAGTGTTTTGCTATTTTTAGTTAGCATTTTGCTAGCTAAACTTTAGCTAGTGTTTTGGTACATATGACTTTTAGGTAGCATTCTGTTTCTTTTAGCTTTTAGCTAGTCTTTTGCTACTTTTAGTTAGCATTTTGCTAATTAAACTTTAGCTAGCGTTTTGGTACATATGGAGTTTTGGTAGCATTCTGTTTCTTTTAGCTTTTATCTAGTGTTTTGCTCATTTTAACTTTTAGCTAGTGTTCTGCTTCTTTTAGCTTTAACAAGTCAGCTATACTTTAGCAATTTTCAGCAGTCACTTAGAGTTCACCCTGAATGTCTCTAGTGGAAATGAACGTACCTGTCCTCCCTCATGTCATCCAGCTCAGCCTTCAGGCCCCTGTTCTCCACCTCCAGCTCCACGATCTTCCTCCCCAAGATGTTGGCCTCCTCCTCCACCAGCCGCAAACGGAGCTTCAGCTCAGACTCCCGGGTGGTAGGAGGCCCTCCAGCCTCACCTTTAGGCAGAGGGCTGTCCACGTCGCCGTAGAAGGAACGGTACTTCTGCAGCTCCTGCTCCAAGCGATCCTTCTCTTTGTCGATCTTTGCCATCTTCTTCCTCATTAAGATGGCTTCCTCCTTGATGAAGGCTAGCTGGCATTTCAGATCCTCGTTTTCTTCCTATTAAGGAGTAACGGTAATTATTGGTGTGATTGTTATGATTTGCAAATACCTTTCCTTTCTCATGTAATCTCTAATTTGGGAGTCTTGTGCTACTTTATTACTTATGCACATATTTATAATTATGTTTGTTTTATTTCCATTTGAATGTTATGTCAGTTATGTCTACTAAACACATCAAGATTTATAGTCAAACAGTATAACCACTGACTTACCTCCACTGGGGTTTGTGGTATCTTTTTCTCTGGTTTCTGCCCTTCCTTACTTCCTTTTCTTTTCAGCGAGAGCTGCGTAAAACATAAGCATCATCGTCATTCTCTACTTGACCAGATTTACTGCATGAAGTTCAGTCATAGAAAAACAGCTAATTCTACTTACAACTTACAATGTTTCTTTTGAAAGCATTTAAAAGCAAATAATGTTGCTCAGCAAAAAAAAAGGTTTATTTTAGCATTAGGCTTGACAACAACAGAGGCAGTTGTGTTGTGTATAAATTTTAGACTGACTTCAAGGCACATATCTCTTGTTGGTGTTGTGCGGTTGGAGTTTCTCCACTGACAGAAAATACAAAACATCTGTTTACAGCTTCAGATTTATTTACTTATTTATTTTTAATCTTATTAATATTTAATGTTTTTGCTTGTGTGTGTATGTGCATTTTTGTTAAGTCTGTTGTGTTAGCGATGGAATAATTTATGACAATAAATGTATTCAAGTGCTTAAAATTTCATGCAGTCTTGTGCATATTATGACTATTGTGGCTGTCCTCACAGTTGCAGAGACTGACATCATTTCTGCTCACTCTGTGCTGCTCCTCCTTCACCTTTCACATTCAAATGTCATCTGACACTACATATTAGTTTCAGTCAAGCTTAAATATGCATTGCATCTCACCTCCTTTGCTTTGTCAAGTTCGTTTTGTAGGGCCTGTTTGGTGACCTCCACCTGTATCAGCTGCTGCCTCAGCTTCTCATTCTCCTCCTCAGTCTTTGTCCTCTTCTCCTCCACGTTCTCCAGCTCGTGGTGCAAGCGCACTGACACATCCTTAGCCACCTGACCGAGGGGCCGAGAAAAAACAAAACGGAGACAGAGAAAGGGGAAACACTCAGTTTTTGGATCATTTATGTAGAGAAAAGGAGCCCTCCAGACTGAGACTCACCTTCAGGTCTTGCTCCATGCTCCTCAGTAGCTCTCCATCCACCTGGCCACTCTCAGTGAACCTGAGCCTCTTCCTCTCAGCTTTCTTTAGCCGGTACTGGAGGATCCGGCAGTTCTTGTTGGCTCTCTCCAGCTCTCTGCGCATATCCTGCAGCTGACAGGCGTCCTCTTCATAGAAAGTGTCCCGCATCTCGTCCATCTCTGCCCGCATCTCTTCAATTTCAGTCTAGCCATAAAGAAAGTGCACCAAATAATTATTGCCTACAGTTGATAGGAAAAGGCGATAATGTTTTTGCACCATTCTCTTTGTGTACATGTGCATGTGTGTGTTCATTTGTCTGTAGCATTAGCATAATATCTCATGAGCCACTGGACAAGTTTTAATGAAACCTTCAGAAAATAATCAATGAATATAACCTGATTGAAGATGGCCGCCACAGATAATGAAATTTAGCCAACAAATAATGGCTATAACTCAGTCAGTTTGATAGACATTGAGCTCAAATTTGGTGTGGTAGTAGTTGAGAGTCATTCTCAACACATTCTTTGAGCTCATCACATCTCGCGAGATCTCACAATATGGCACGAGATCATAACATAATTTACAAGGCTGGATCAAAACGGCTACAACCCTGTTCCTTCTCAGCACAAGATTTTAATTTAAATCTTTGGCATGGAAGTCGGCGGGCGATATGCATTCCATCAAGGAATGCTAGGCCTTTCATTAAATCAAGCATCTGTCCCTTGAGAAAAACAGCTCTAAGCTTCTACAGCAGTGCTGCAGCCTTAGTGCAAACACAACAGGTGCGGCTCGTGCAGATAACCATGGCGGACCACATGTTTTAAACTAGGATTTACCTTCAGGTCATCGTTTTCGTCCTCCAGCCTCTCGATCTCCCCCTGCAGCTTGTGGTCCGGGTGTGGAGCCCTCTGTGGACTGTCGGGCTCCGGGGACAGCTCCGGCTCGGACGCCGGTGGAGACGCGGACTTGGCCTGCATCTTGGTCCCTTTCTTCCCGAGGCTCTTATTCAGGTGGAACTGGATGAGCTCCGTCTGCAGGCATCCCTCCTTCCAGAAGCCGGGCCCGCAGCCCACCGTGCTTCTGGAGCTCTTTTTGCTGGCGGCGGCCTGCTGCTGCTCCTCCTCCCTTCTCGGTTTTTTGCTCCTCAGTTTCGGGGATTTGGACGCGCACGGCTGGTCGGAGACGACGCGGCTCGGGTCGGCTCTGGAGGGCGAGGAGGAGGCGTCAGCGGCGACGGGGCGGGGGGGGTCCTCCGGAGGCTGCGGGGCGGCCGCGGCCCTGCTCAGCGGCGGGCTTTCAGCACCAGGGGGCTGGACAGCAGCCGCGCCTCTGCCGCCCTGCCGCTCCCTGCCTGTGGAAACAGGAGAATGACCTCGGCTGCTTCTCCCTCCTCCTCCTCCTGATGCTGGCTTAGTTTTAGCCGAACTGCTGCCCTTCTGAGCAGCTTTAGGTCCTGTTTCTTTGAGACCTGCCGGGGACGAGGATCGCTGCTGCTGCTGCTGCTGCTGCTTGCGGCTGCTGCTATTGTCTGACTGCCGAGACGAGTCGGCTAAAGCTGGGTTCATCATGGTGTCAGAGGATCAGCTCATCCTCACAAACATCCATCCCCTTCATCCGCAGGGAAACAACAACAAAAAAGATAAAGTTCGCTCCACAGGTTGAAGATGTTGCCTATAAAGGGGAAACAAAACATAGAAAAGGGAAGGTTTGCCTCGTGCATTTCACAAAGAAGGACCCACAGGTTTATGCTCCTGTCAGCAGGTGGGTGATGAGACCACCAGTAGTTATGCAGTCAGACATTCGGACCCTTGCAGATCAGACGGGGCTCTGTGTGAGACCAGCTGCAGCTCGGGTAATTAGACAAATCCACATTTACGTCACGTGCGTCCACAGGGCGGACAGTAGGTGAGGAAGATGTAATGTCAGTGACCCGAGGAGGCAGACAGCCAATTAAACAGACACGCACACACACACAACCCTGGTGATGCACCCCCCCCCCCCCCAATCTGATCCCAGACCGGTTCTACACAAAGATCAGCCACATCAAGACTAGTAAGAATAGGCTAGAGCTGCTTCCTGTCAGCCATCATCATCATCGCCATATCTCACATGCCGGATGACTCAGTACTCAAATAGATGGAAGATGAGGCCATGAACAAAAATATTTTTTTAATATCTATTTTACTCTTTGTTGTTGCTTTGGCTTTGAAAAGAACAAGAATCAGACGTTTTCCTTTCTGTCACACAATCTTTCATTCAGTGATTGACTGAAACTAAACATTGAAAGGAGAAACTATTTGCACAGTTGTCTAAATAACTACAGCATCTGAAGGCAGCAACAGTAAATCAGCCCACGTTCAGCAAGACGACGGTCAGTGTTTGTCCTTCATACTGATTCACGCTGTCGCCTTCAACTAAAACACGACTGTCTTATCCGAGGAAAAGCATTTCCACTTGACATAATGGTCCAACAAATCTGTTTCCTACCTTTTTTACTCGTGTTTTTTTCTTTTTTTTTGTCGGATGCTGAGAGATGTAGTGGTGATGTGGAGGCAGAAGAGATGCTGACTCGAAGCGCCTCCCGACCGTCAGCCAACCTCTTTCAATATTCATGACATTACATCATCGCTGGGAGGGTCCTGGACCGGAGCTGCACACAGCCGGATCTCATTGGAAGGAGGACAGGAGCCGGTCCTGCTGTCCCCCCTGTCTGTCCCAGCCTGGACACCGATTGGACGGAAGCACTCATTTGCTCCTACATCACCCTGTGGGGATGTGTCCTGACCTTCAAGAATTTCAAATTGTCAACATTTGCAGAAAGTATACCTGCCTGCCTTATGTTATGCTTGTCAAACACACTGGCATCACATCTTTTGACTATAGGTAATAAGACATTAAAAGCTTTCTTTAAACCACTTTAAAAACAAATTATTTCTACAGTTTTTTAAATTGCTGAATTGTTTTTTGTTTTGTTTTTCATCTACCTGAAGATCTTTAGGTTAGTTTCAGTGTTTTAAGGCAACTTATGCTAGTATGCAAGTAAGGTTTTGTGGAGAGGTCATAAACAATTAATGTCTTACCTGTTGTAGATAGTCTATAGAGTCATTCTGATCAGATTGACAAGCTAACAGCTAGTCCAAGTGGGGCCAAGACCAAATGAACAGTGTTTTATAAACCTTTACATGACTGTCAGTTTCTAATTATATGACTATTATGACAGATATGATACTCCTGCCAAGTGTCCAGGCACCAGAAGTGCTACAGCTAGCTGCTGCTGCTGCTAAATGTGCTTGCAAATAACATGTTAAATAATAATGTAATTCAAAATTATCAGCAGTAAGGTTTATACAACTGTATTTCCATAAACGGATTTTGTTTAAAGATGGCAACCATCCACTTGGCCCCACTCAGACAAGCCAGTAGCTTGTCAAACCAGTCAAAATTAAATCCTATTTCTCCAAACTGAGGTCATTCAAAAAGCTATCAACAACAGATGTAAAATGTTTATAACCTTTGCACAGAATCCCACTTCAAAAGACCTGAACAATCTTTTTAACATTTGCAGTTTGTGTGCTCGACAATCAGGAGTAAAAGGAGTTTGCAAAAAGAGAAAAATGTATCCTGCCCTGCCTAATGTTGTCACAGGCAATTAATAGAAAAGAACAAAAAAAATAAAAATACGTTGAAACTTTACATACCATTCATAGCATCTGTTTGATTTGTGTCGCAGATAGAAACAGGAAAAATAAAACGTAAAAAAGACTTGGCATGAAAAGTTCGGCGAATGTCTGAGCTGAGAGCATTTCATTGCTGGGAAGCAGACCAGACTCCCTCGGGTTTGTCACAGACTCAAAGCATCTTCACTTTTATTGAGTTATATACACTGAGCCAGAGACTGTCAGGCTCAGATTAGTTTTCTAAATGATCCATAAAGGAAAATCTTATTGTATCATGGTTGTGTTAGGACACAGCTGGAAGGTGGTTGTATGTTGTTAGCCCTGCTGTGAGTAAAATAAGAAGTATGCAGGAAGTGCTGGGGATACACTTAGATCTAGAGGTAGGATTTGCTCTGCCCTGAAAGTTTTATGACGTAGGTTTTATCTTCCATCAAGGCTTCAGTAACCATAGCTCTTGGCCTCCTACCTCTCTGTATAATCCATTTGATTCTGTTACTGCTGGTTTTTAAATAGCTAGACTGCTTTCTATTGTAATCCCAGTTTAATTACCAAGCTAAATGTTGCAGGGCCAATCAACCAGCTTTGGGCAAGAATGAAGAACCATTTTCTCTGAATGGGATAACAGATGCTCAGGGACTCACTGTGAGACACACACAGACACACACACACATTAACCACTTCCCCCACATTTAAACGGCTCCTGGAATACTCAATCATTTATCTTGTGCTAGAGACACAGATGTTTGCATGATAGAGACTTTTGTGTCCTGGTCATAATTATTCTGTTTTTTTGTGGGGTTTGTTTTAAGTAAAACAAAAGAAGGTGTTCAGTATCAGAGAAGAAATCTATAAAACATTATCTAAGTACCATTGCATGCACTATTTAGGAGTATCAGTGTATAAGCACTGAAGCATCTTTTTGTCTGTTTTCATGCCCTGCAACTTGCCCGATAGGACACCTTCTTCAGCTTGACGGCCTCCTATAACGGGGTTGTCCACCTCAAGGTTCAAGGGTGGCTGCCATGAGCGGCACCAACAACCTTGTGGCCACAGCCGCCTCGACAATAGCATCACGGAACATGGCACACTCAGACTCAATGTCTCCCACCTCAGCTGGGGTGCAGTTGGATCTCTGCAGGAGGTGTGAGTTGAAGATCTTTCTGACAAATTCTTCTGCCAGGCATTCTCAGCAAACCATCACTACATGTTTGGGTCTACCAGATCTGTTGGGCATCTTCCCCCGCCATCTGATCCAACTCACCACCAGGTTGTGATCAGTTGACAGCTCTGCTCCTCTCTTCACCCAAGTGTTCAAAACATACGGCCGCAGATCAGATGACATGACTGCAAAGTCTATCATCAACCTGTGGCCTAGGGTGTCCTGGTGCCATGTTCATTATGAACAAACTGTGACTAGCACAGAAGTCCAATAACAGAACACCACTCAGGTTGAGATCAGAGAGCCTGTTCCTCCCAATCATGCCCCTCCAGATCTCACGCTTGTTACCCACGTGGGCATTGAAGTCTCCGAGCAGAATGATGGTTCCCAGCTGGAGGACCTTCCAGCAACTCCACTGGAGGTGGAGATTGTTTCCAGAACCCAAACTTTGTGATGAGGTGAGCCCAACTATTCCTAGTCGGTACCGCTCAACCTCACGCACAAGTTCAGGCTCCTTCCCCACCAAAGAGGTGACATTCCATGTCCAAGAGCCAGCTTTGGTAAGTTAGGGTCAGAGCCCCAAGGCCTCTGCTTTCAGCTGCCACCCATAGCACTCTGCACCCAACCAGTCTGACCCCTCCTGCAAGTGGTCAGCTCAGAGGAAGGCGAGCTCATGTAACTCATTCAAGTTGAGCCTGACCTAGCCCCATGGGTAGAGGCCCAATTACCAGACGCTCGCCAATGAGCCCATCCCCCAGGCCTGGCTCCAGGGCGAGGCCCCAGAAGCCCACGTCCAGGCGAGGGACATCAAGCTCCTTGCTGTCTTATATCCATACAAGTCTTTTTGAATCGCTCTTTGTCTGACCTGTCACCTAGGACCAATCTGTCTTTGTAGACCCCACTGGGGGTCATTGCCCCCGACAGCGTAGCTCCCAGGATCATTCAGGCACACAAACTTCTCCACCACGATAAAGAAGGAATTCACAGAGGAGAATTATTAGTAATAATTAGTTTGCTGTATTATGTTGCACATTTTATTTTTCTTCCCCACATGTCTCATAACACTTCTAACCCGCCCCAACAGTACAATTCGTTTTCCTGGAGAGGCATGACAGACATGCTGCTCTTCCCTGTCCTGGTTGTTCTGCTCCAGATATCATCAGAGCCTTTGACAGAAAGAAAACTTTTAGGATTCTTTAAGCCGCAAGAGATTTTACAAAAAAAGGCTGGCTTGTAAAGATACAGACCAATATTCTGACTGACGTCTCATATAAACACTGATGCACTTATATGAGTCCTATTGGACGTGTTCGTTTTACACCACAAGTCACACAATTTTTAGATATTTAATTGTGGAGGTTTTATTTTAGTTTAATCATCAGTCAAGCGTTGTGTGGACACATGGTATTGAAACGTGTATGTTGATTTTATTTTCATTTAAGACCAGGAGTTAAAACTTTGAATACCGAAAAAAACAAAACAACAACAGAGGTTTTATCAATTCTATGTAATGTTATCCCAAGATTAAAACAGAAATGAACCAGCTGGAAACCCAGTCTTTCCTGTGATGTGGAGGCCCTCAAACAGCACTCAGCAAACACACATCATAAACTCAGCAAAAACAGGAATAATTTTGTGGTACGCTCAAGAACACTTGTGAAACTCAATGGTAATGACCACAATCCTGCCACTGCATTTACAAAGGCAAAATAATCCATTAGAGCTCAACACATGCCATGAGGATGTTCAGGCATCTCAGCCCTGAATTAGCTGAAACTTTAATATAAAAATAAAAAAATTAATAAATATACAACAAAACATATGAAGATTAGGAAACACACACCTTCTCAGGACCCAGAGCTCATTTAAAATGCTCTGGTGAGTTAACATGAAAAAAATAGTTTTGTAAACACAGTCACTGTGTCCTGTGAACAGAGATACAGACAGTTTGTTTTAAGGTAGCAGTTAAAAAGTTAAAATATTATGGACATGGGTTAGGGTTCATCATGACTGCAGAAACTTGTACATCTGTGAGTCACCATTAACGCTCATCGTTATAATTCAGTTTTAGAGCACTTATTCTTGCAGCCACACACTGTATTTGTCAGGGAAGTGCTGATGTCACCCACTAAAAATAGTTGCTGTAATAAACTGTGGAAGAGCTGAAAAAACTGAAAATCCTAAATTCTTATATAATCTTGTCAAAAGACAAGGGAAGCAACATGCTAGCGGCTGTGTTGCAGCCTTTTCAAAGCGTGTTGTTAACATTAAATCTTAAAAATTGACACATTGGCTCGGGACTAGTTTCACCGAAATAACTTTCAATAATGTGCAAAATTTGCATTTTGGGTCCCAACTCTTGAAATGGATTTCTAATATAAAATAGAACCGTAAAACTGTTTGACGTGTTTATGATTAGTGAGTAGATTTATTTTTGTTTTCCTGCAGAAATGCATCTGAGTAGCAGAGTAGAAGGACTTGTTGGACATGGGGATGTAATAAAAACATGCTACTGATGAGAAAGTGAGATTGAGGTTTTTGAGTCGTGAAATTGCAAACAATGCAATCATCCTCTTTGACAGCTCTCTGTAACTGTAGGCATCACACTCCTGAATCTATGTGAGGAATTGCAAACCACACACACACACAGAAGACCTTTGCCTACTCTCTACACACACACATCATAAACACAGTATTAAAACCCTGTTTATTATTTTTTTACACTGCTTTGCAGACCCCAGCTGATTCAAGAAGAAGTTGGAGGAGGGGGAGACGAGGGGATGGTAGAGGGAGTGGTTTTGCAGGATGTGAGGTGGGGGAAGTCAGGCAGCTGGTGTGTAACGTAACCATGGAAACCTTTGTCTAAAATCCCCAAAAAGGAAAGAGAATTTACAAAAGACTGAAAAAGATTTATTATTTTTTTATTTAATGACATCCAGTTATCATCTATTGACACCGCTTTTACACAGTGTATTAAATCTTGATGTTAGAAAATTATGGTTGGTGGTCATAAATTAATGAAAACCATTTTAAACAAAGATATTTAATTTCGGAAATCATTTGGCAAATGACTAACTAGTCTGCAGTCCTGCCTATTTTCTGTAAAGGCTTCTTTGGTTTCCAGGATTTAGCCATAGCCAATCCTGTCACCCTCTTGCTGGCTTATTTCCTTTTACCAATTAGATTTGTGGTGCTGCTGCTCATTTTCAGTCACTTCTGGTGTGAAATGACAAATTATGCTCTTTGATCATTTTGGCTCGCAGATTTTGACAGACAGGAGAGACAGGAAAGCCTTGTCTAATTTACTTAAAATTGATCATTTATGGAAGTCTTAAGGATTTTTTTTTGTTTTTTGTTTAGGAAACTACAGCAAAAATCTCCAGTATTAGTGCAATCTGTTTAGAGATGCTCTTTAGCAACCTGTGAAGCTTGTGAAACTGTAGCACCAGCCCTCTGATTCATTAATCTTGAGAATGCTGCATAATGACACCAATATTTAGGAGGAGGAAAAAGTGGATGCGCCCTCTTAACGTATTATGGTCAACATCGGGCCACAGAGCTAATATTTAGCTGCATATGAGGCTCATTCTTCTTCTGTACCTGCCGTATTGATCGCCGATGGTTCATTAAACCAGGCAATTTAGGGACAGGAGAGCTGCAGCCCTGCCATCCTGCCGCAGCATTCTCGTTTTCTAAACCTCCACATCTTTAGTGTCGTCTTTTTTTTTTTTTTTTTTTTTTTTTTCTTTCCCCCACATTTTCTTTCTCACTCTGCCTGAGTGCTACACTGGATGCTTCAATAAAACATGTAATGCCTAGCACTGCAGTATTCTGCCTCACTTACGTCAAATCCTCATGTGTACCGTATCAATATTTCATCACTTCTAAAGTTTAGGATGAAAATCTCAGTGTGCAAGTGCAAAGATGGTGTGAGCTTCCCAGCAGAGCATCATATTGAACTGAAACAAATTGAACTAAAGGGAAAAACCGATAATTCAAAAAAAGTCAAAATGATGATGTAATATAAATTATTGTAAAAATACTATTAATTCAAAAAGAATAGTCATTAGTATGCGCCAGTATGGAAGGTCTTGTTTTTGCAGCAGAACTGAAGAACCCTCTCACCATTAATCACAGTTTCAGATGTTGTGCAGTGTCGTCTGTTGTGTTCAGCAGTTTGCACAATCTTCCGTTTTTACATTCAGCATAGGGGGGCTCTAAAGCAAAAATGTGATGCAGCGTGAGCCCTTCAGTTATTTTTTTTTTTTTTATCAGCTCATTTAGCTTTTCTCTGGCTCTGATGTTGCTGCACCAACAGATCTCTTCAAAGAAACTTGCAGTCTCTTCCAAAGACTTTACGATTTGCAACAGACTGCTGCAAACATTTAAAGACCTTGAGTAAAGAAAATAAAATCTTCTCTGTTCCGTTTTGTTACCAGCCTAAAGGTAGCGTCTCACTGGGCTGCCGCTGCTGGCGACTAGATGGCGAACGGCCTTCACCAGGGAGTCTCCAAAATGTCTTGAAACATGTGCGGTGTTCCCAATTTACTCTCAAGCCGCAGAGGATTGCAGTCTTGCTGCTTGAGATTCGAACATGTTCAAAATGTTGTGCAACAAGTTTTCTCAAAATACTCGCCTCAAGAATGCTGGAGCTGTATGCTGACACCTGCACAGGAGCTCTTCTCTGACAGAAAGCGCGTCAAGGTCTAAAAACTGCACCGATAAAAATGATCAAACTGGTCCAAATCTGTCTATCTTCATTTCCAAAGTGTACTCCAGTAGATTAAATCATGAATATGGCGGCAGCTCCCAAGGCAGGTACTGTATAGTTGAAAATGAAAGAATATGCATAACCTAGAATACAGTTTTGCAAGTTGTACACATGACAATAAGCTGTAAATTAAATACAAAACAAAACTATACAGTCAATACAACCTCACAACTCACTGGGCACAAACACTCAGAATTCAGTGAGAATGCAACCAAAACTTCTCCTATTTTCTTGCAATTTTGAGTCAATTACCAGTCTCCAACAGCTAAAGCCCAGTTGGATGCTACCTTAAGTGTTGAATTTGTTGCACAGTTTATTATTCGTGTCAAATATATCAACAACCTAGGTGAAGTTCATGTCCATTTCTAGCTTAGCTGTTGATTTAAAGGTTTTATGGGTTCCCCGGAACATTCATTTTTATATTTGCTTTGGTTCACAGCATGTGTTTACTGAAGGTCCTCTCTCAGGAATAATTGCCAACTTTCTCTTTTTCTTTTAGAAAATGACTCAGAAAAACGACTGCATGTTTACAACAGCCAATTAAGCACAATTTCCCACTGTTTCAAAGTTTCTTGACAACACTCATGGAAAGCAGGAAGTGGCATTTCTCACGGTTTGTCATCCGTCATTGCAGTTGTCCCTAACCTGGCTGGAGACACACAAAGTAAAACCACTGCTGCCGTCTTGCAAGGACATAAATGATTGGATTTGTTTGTTACACTTAGTTGGTTGAAATATTAAGGAACAGACTTTTTACTTTGTTTTAAATTGCACTGCAGTTCTGAGAAACAAAGTGCCGATGTAGTTTAACAATGCAAATGTTGACATTTAAAGCAAAGCAAGATAAATGAGCCTTCTGCAGAGATAAAAATGAAGTGTTATTCCTGTGTTTTCTTGTTTAGTCTGCCACAATTTCTGTCTTTTACAGCCAATGGCAAAATGAGTCAGAAAGAGATGAGAAAAAAAAGTAATTATATGCTTAGCTGTGCATTATTGAGACTTTTTTTTTTTTTTGGTCATGAATGGTGCCTACATTCGTTGAACGCATCAGCATGTAGTAGCAGAGTTCTCACACGCTGTTGTACCGATTCACAGTTCTGAATACATGCAATTTGACAGGAAACACAGTCATTAGCTAATTACCAACATTTGTTGAATACAGCCAGCTAACGTGTTGCAACTGGTGGTGTCACAAATTGGGCAAACATGCTGGTTTAGAGGCACGAATAAGAATAAGAGCTTTGACAGGAACTCTTGCTGTTTCACTTCTCATCACTGACGTAGAAACATCTCAAAATCAGCTTTTTGTTTTTCTCACCACTGAGACGCGTCTTCCAACGCTAAGATGATTGAGGCAAACTCAAAAGGAACACAACATGTTGAAACCAACCCTTGCGTTTGAAAACCATCATTTTCCCAGTAGTTTTAAAGTTGTGTGAGAGTGAAAATGAAGCTCTGTCATTCTTGCTGTTCTAATGATGGTGCAGGACCTGGCAGCCATCAACAACAACAATAAACAAACGGGAAACAGTAACAGTTAGAAGCTAAATTTAATGTTTCATATAGGAGCACACATCTTGTAAGGGCTAAGAGGTCTTTTTCCTCTCTCTCTGCCCAGAAATTCATATTCTATTCCTCTTTTTATTCTGCCTCTTTTGGGGTTTCCCATGCAGCTTTGATATTACTTACTGTATTTAGGTCATAGCTTCTTTGAAGAGCCAGCCTGGCATATACAACATCTAGATCCAGCTAAGCCTGTGAACTAAAACAACATTCGTTAAATTCAAACAATTATCAACAACTTTTACACAGTGAGTCTGATGAGCCAAGCGCAGACATGCACAGAGGGTGATTTGATTCATTTTAATAAACCAGATTTGCTGTTTGTCTCAAACAACTGTAAAAATATTTTTTGAACTCATGAAAGAATAAGGAAAAAGGTGCAGGGGGTTGGGTGAAGAAACACGAAAAAGTGGTGAGACGATCAGTCCAAAAATGTAAGAGAAGAAATTAAAGAATGCGAAAGTAACTGAAAGAATGAGGTAAAACAAACAAAAAAAGAAATGCAAAGAACAACATTCATGTGCTAATTCTAAATACAAAGGTGGGCGAAGGGATCTTAAAGGGATAGTGCAGATTTTTGAAGTGGGGTTCTGTGGAAAAGTTATAAACAATTAAAGTCTTACCTGTTGTAAATAGCTTTTTGAAACCTCAGTTCAGAGAAACAGTTTAATTCTGATCAAATTGATGAGCTAATGGCTAGTCTGAGTGGGGCCAAGACCAGAGTGGATTGCTTCCATCTAAAAATGACTCCAACTCCAAAATCTTTGCCACTGTGAGTTTCACATTGCATAGTTATTGAAGCTGCAATATTATATTTCTGCTCGAAGTGCCCCTGCACACGAAATGCTACAGCTAGCTGCTACTGCAGCTATTTGCACTTGCAAAGAAATTATAACATTCTGTGTAAATTGCTGCACTGCAAAACTGACAGTGATGCAAAAGCATACAAAATAGCATTCACGTGAACAACTACGAAATTTGTGAGATTTGAGTTGTTTTGAAACTGCAGCAATCAGCTTTGGTCTGAGAGCTGTTAGCTTGTCATTCTGGTCAGATTTAAGTTTTAATTTTCCTGAGGTTGTTCAAGGAGTAAGATGTTAATTCTTTGTAGTGGTTCTGCAGAAATCCACGATAAAATATCTGAACTAATGCTTCAAAGGTGCATGTTTTTAAACAAATGACAGCAAGATTTTGATTTCTGTCTAAAAAAAAACCAAAAACCTTGACATTTATCATCAGGGTTACTGCTTCACATCAGTTTTATTTATTTTTAATAAATAATTTCAAGAACTGTCCATTTGATGATTCATAGATCAATGCATGGATAATAAAAAGATCATAGCTACCTTGTTCATCTTCATATTCTTTTGATGATGATTTTTTTTCCCAGTGTAGGGACACAGTTCAGAACCATGGAGTTTTGTATCGCATCGACCCAGAAATTCGTGTTGGAAATGCACTGCTCTGAGGCCGGTATTAGAAGGATCCTTTGAAACTCTATCAAAAACAAGAGCTCGCCGAGCAATTGGACATCAAAGAAGACCCAGCTCCATTACAGGCCATTAAAACCATAACGGCTGCTTGGAAAGATTGAAGCGTAGAGGATCGATAAAGGGCAGTTTAACTGTCTGACACAGCTCACTAATATCTGAAGCATCATCTCCCATTCAGAGGCAGGCGGGGGAGGAGAGAGGAAAACGAGAGGAAGAGGAGATGAGGGCAAACTTGGAGGACAAGAGAGAGGAAATGGAAAGATTTGTTTTTCAGAAAAGCTTTTGATCTTCTGTTACTCACCTTTGTTTTTCTCCCTCCCATTTTTCATGTACAGTAGTATTGTACAGTCATCATATAAACTGATCTCACTCAAACCACACTGAACACATGGTGCAACTAAATGAAAAGACGAGCCATATGCTCTGAAATTACCACAGAAAAACATGCTCTAACTTGATCAAATCATAACAAGAAAAAATACTTTCAAGATTATAGAGTCAAGTTAAATCTTCTACCAAACATATAGAGGAGCAGAAAAAAAGAAATGGAAAAACACCAAATGCAGACAGGGGGCTTCAAGACTTATTTCTACCTTCTGACTTGATTAAATTCATTTTCCTCTTTGTCACTATCTTCTGTCTCTTTTCCTCCCACACTGATCCTCTTTCACTTTATCGGAGCATCAGAATGTGGAAGCGTTAAGCCTCTTTGAGATTGATAGTGAGCTATATGCTATTTTCAATCCTCATTGGTGCACTCATTGAGTGCCTCTCCGTTTCCACCTCTGGCTACAAATGGGATCCAGAATGATGAGTCTCGATCGTTTATGATGTCTCTCTAGCTTCAGGACACATTGATTTAGACTCTAAAAACATGACTGTTGCTGAAATTGACTTGAGAAACTTATACCACATTTGTTGTTGCTCCATTCTATTTTAAAGCTGTGAAATGGTCAATTTGTTCATTGATGTATGGGTTTTAATTATTGCCCGTCATCAGAAGGTGAAGGTGGATTATAATGGTTTTGCCTGTCTGTGTGTGTGTGTGTGTTGGTTTAAGAGTCTGTTACTAAACTATCATGAACCATTGGAAGAATTTTAATGAAACTTGCAAAAAGTAATCATTGGGTTTATTTACAATTTTAACTTTTGGAGTCGATTCAATTCAAGATGGCCACCACAGCTAATTAACATTGACCAACACAAGCATGCTGAGCTAAAGTTTCATGTGGTAGTACCTGGGGGCTACTCGCTACACATACTCTGAGCATTACATGTGATATTCCAAGAGATTTTGCATATTGTTGTTTTCAAGGTTGAGCAAAATGGCTACAACTTCGTTATTTCTCAACATAATACAAATCTGGTATGAAAGGCAGATACGGTATGTGAGACTTTTAAAATAATTCTTGTTTTTCTTCTTACTCAAATTGAGGAAAATGTTTGCTTTTATCGTCGGCTTAATTTCCAGGACATGTTTCTTTTTTTAGAGACAACATTAGGCGAACAGCTTCTCTCTCCTAAAGTCACAAATCTTGGTGCCAGTTGGTGTCCTCTTTGAACAGCTGTGCCACTCAGGCTTAGACTTAGGCAGGCAAACAATTGTTCAGATGAGTAAAGGAGCGATCGCATATGAGCAAGAAATGCGGGAGTAGATATGCGAGTTCAGTTTACGTGAAGACTTTTTTTAGGTTTATCCCTTTCAATGTGTTTTTCTTAAATTTATGCTTTTCAATCATGTTCTGTAAGATCTTTCTGTTCTTTCTAACCCTCCTTTCTTCTTTCTGTCTTGATCAGTCATGTAACAAAAGACCTGCGTGATATGGAAGAAAGTATTATCACCATATTCATATTGATTAATCTCAAGAAGGATCATGATCTAGAACTGGATAATGCTGTTACTGTGTCTGTGTAGGTGTTTGATTTAATTATATCAGCTTACTTTCCAGCTATATTTGTCTGAATTTATAGATATAGTTGCATTTACATTTTATATAATTGCACGAGCAACAAAAGGTTTTCATATTGGCTGTTTTCATTGCTGTCCAGTTTTTTGTAACTTCTGTTTAGTCAAATCCACTGTTTGATATTTATCTACTTCTTTTTGTGGTAATCCAGAACCGCTGGTTCCTTATCGTTACCTGCAGTAAGCCTGAAGCTGAAATTTATTTTACAAGGTGATTTCTTTAAAAACAAAAAAACAAGCATTAACAAAAAACTTAAAAATTGTGATAGAAGTGCTCAGACGGCTTCATGACACCCAACAAGATGTCAGTTTTTAGTCATGGCTCTGCTTGGGGGGAGAAAGAAGAGCATAAATATTCTTGTGTGTGTGATTAATCCACTGGGTGGTTATTGTTGTTGATTGGGGTCTAGAAAAGCCATCGTGTGATGCTGGGGAACAGTTGCCCCAGTTGTCCAAAACCAGATATTTAGTTTAGCTCTTGTCTTTCAAGACTTTGAGTAATTTCAGGTGTTTAATACGTTTAGATACCAGTTGTTAGGTTCCAATTCAATTCATTTAAGTTTTTAACAATGGGACTGCGTCTGAGTGTTTTTGTCAGTTTCTTTTTGTGTCAATCTCGATAAAATGTGATATCATTCACAGCGTCTGGTGGGAGTTTGAGTTGT
>JAOXNZ010000054.1:20433918-20457612 GCA_028566095.1 Kryptolebias brasiliensis | reverse complement strand
ACCTGTCCAGGGTGTCCCCTGCCTCTCGCATAATGACTGCTGGAGATAGGCACCAGCTTCCCCCCAACCCTGCACAGAAAAAGCAGGTAGAGAAAATGGATGGATGGACAATAGAAAGGGATAGAATACAGAGTTATACAATGCAATATGATAAAATACAGTTCAATACAATGAGATGCTATACATGCAATACAATGCTATAGAATACAGTGTGATATGATTTATTTTATTGTCCTCTTAGAGAAATTTGTTGTGGACTCAGGGCTGTTCCAGTACCTTTTTAAAGAGACAATGAAATCACTCGTACACAACTCAGACATGACCTGAATGAAGTCCAGCTTATCTAACCAAAGCTCTCTAAGAAGCAAAATGAAGTAAAATTCAGGGATTTTTCCCCTTAATAGTCGGGTAACTTTATCTTTAAAAGCAACCTGAATATGCCAGGTTACTTAAGTTTATTGATGCGTGTTTAATCTCCAGTGACTGACACAGGGTTCTGTTGAACGCAGGGCTATTTTCAATTAAAGGAAAGAATGCAGCCACTTGGTGGTAAATGAGATTAATGATATTGTATTCCACGGATAAGAGTTAACACCGGAGAAGAAAGAGTATGGCCCCACTTGTAGGTCGCAGCGTACCATCATGACTGCTGAAGATCTGTTTTTAAAGTTCAGACTTCATAAATGATTCATCTCTGCCTATAGGAGGCCCACTAATGCTTTTTTTTTAGTTTCTAGTATGATCTAGATCTTTATCCATTCTGCATTTGAGATGTAACATCTATTTTAGGTAATATCCATTTGCTCTGGGTGTGGTTAATTAGTATTTTTACTAAAGAAATTGTAGCAAATGGCCTTTTTTTTTATTCGGTAACTAGATAAGTTTTACAGATTTGGTTTAAATATTATTTAGGAAAAGTTGATCCATTGGCAAAAAATCACATGATTCTGTGTTAGAAGATAAGAAAAACATTGGTGGAAAATGTGTGCAAATCTTAACATCCTGAACATAAGGTTTGTTTGGGTTTTTTTTTTAATAATGAATGAACCTTAGTTAAGTAGTACTTTATGTGAGAACTACATCTACTGTCTTCTGACAATGTACATCTTAAATCTGTTAGAAACGTCAATTTTACTGTGAAATTGGGTCGGTGCGTCGCTTTAGTGCTGGGATTCTGTGAATTGTTAAATTTTTCATCTTTGTCTTCTGGGTTATCACATCTCAGAAGTGCTGTGCTTGTCCACCTTTGTTGCTAAATTGACATTTTGGATTTTTGCAAACTTATTCAGATTTGTAAATGAGAATCACATGAATACCATTTTTACCCACTTTGTACAGCAGACTGCAGCTGGCTGGGGTTAGACCTTTTCTTTGATGCTGTCATGTTGGGTTTTGTCAACTGGTGACCCCAAAGCTTGTTTGGGGAAGTTTGCAGCAGAGTCTAATGGAATGAGAATAAGTTCATGGTTTTAAGCTGTTACCATTTGTTGCATTAGTCACTCCAGTCTGTGGATAAGCTGCTGCTTTAATTGGGGAATTGTTTATGGTTGGGGGGAGAATAGAGCAGAAGATTAACGGACAAATCAGTTCCAGCACTTGCAGTCATGTGTATAAACAGTCCCTACTCTTGTTTTATTCCTCAGCAACAGAATAGATCTTGGAAATGAGCAGCAGAAATGTCCTTCCTCTGCAGGGTGTCCCGTGGACCCCTGAAAATTACCTCCAATAATTCTCAAAAATGTTCTTCAGAAATAATTCTTCAATTGTTGTTTGTTTTTTGTTTTTTTTTGTATTTTTAGACTTTGGCAGCTTTTTTAAATCTTCGCCATTTTCTGTGGATTTTCTTTGTCAAGCTAACTACCTCTGACTTGTGCTTAATTCAAGCATAAAGAAACGCCTAACTTTGAAAAGTGAACCAGCGTTGTCTACTTATGGAAGACAAAAGGCCCAAGTCATATAACCATCTGGCATGCCTTACACAGGTAACAATATTTGAACATGTTCTAGCAAAAGTAGAGCAGAAACATGATGGATAACAGAACCTCTTGAACCTCCTCACAATCCTTTTGGGATGAGATAGAGGAGGTGATGGACATTAACAAAACCTGCCTTGTGACCCAGACTGGATGGATGGTTGGTTGGTTTATAGATGAATGGATGTATTTGTGGATGAATGAATGGGTTTATACATGGGCTGATAGATGGGTGAATGGATGAGTTTGTGGATGGATGGTTGATAGATGGATGTCTACAGCTACTAAAATGAACTACGGTAACTAGAACTAAGTTTATTTTGAAGTTAACTAGTAAATTTATGTGAACAAATGTTGATTTCTGCAACAGTTTTACTACCATCAAATTATCTTGTGTTAGAAAAACATTTTAGAAAACCGGGTGGATTTTGAGAGAAATGTTCATTTCATATTTGGTAGAAAATAATCTTTAGACCGTACAGCTTTACAGTCAATAAACAACTTTCAGGGCAAAAAAGTGGACTGCCAAAAGAAGGAAATGAAAATTTTTTCCCCCTGTTGAGGCTGTTTGGTTTCAGTTTTAAAATAAATAATCAAGTGGGCTGTTGAGACCACACAGTGTCTTCACAATAAGACAGAGTCCCCCTCATGCTGTGGTGACGGACTGCAGGTGCCTTTGACCACATCAATAATGCTCTGGAATCCAATGAGGAACTTCAGCACTCTTAGTATGCTGCTGTAAATTGAATTCATTATTGATAACTAATATAGAACAACGAATGCTCCCTGCTAGATAAATAGACCATCTTTAGAGGCCAAATTGCCTGAGAATGCTATAAACATTCATCATAGGTTGGATGTAATAAATCATCACAGGACTTAAAGTGGCCATGTTGCTCTTGAAATAGAACCACATTGGCTACTTGTTATTTTTATTACCTGCCACGTGTGCTTTGAATGAGACAGGTAATCAAGTTAGGAGATTAAATTGTTACATTAAGAGTGGTTATTTTAAAGAGGCCACGGGGTGCAGTGAATACTAAATCTTTTGTACATTCAGGCCTGATAGTCTTAATATAAACTCTTGGAACTGAAGGGCAATTTAGCAACCAAAAAACATGTCTTAAGATTGCTCAAACCCTATAAAATTCAAGATGTTTGAAAGTATGAGTAACTTAACTCATACTGGACAGCTTTAGAAACCATGAAAGACTCGTGCATGTCTCATTGTGTCAGTTTGATTTTATAAACTCTTGATAGTAACGCTGAACGGACACAGACATGAGCTCACACCTGTTTTCTTATGATTTTTGTCAACAATGACCAAAGATTGCATTTTCATATTAAATAATGACTTCTATTAAAACAAGGGATCTTAGTGTATTTTGTCGCCCTCTAGAGTTCAGAACCTGTAACTTCACAATCCACAGAAACCCTTTCCAGAAAAGTACATGGTTAAAATATAGACACTAAAAGGAGTTGTACAGGCATTCAGATTATTTTATTTGGACGAAAGTTCAAAGATATGATACAAAATAAGCAAAAAGAAAAAAAAAAAAAGCAGAAATGTGGTGAACATACAAATGTCTATTCTAAAATATGCAGAGTACAAAATATCACAATGAAATATGTACATCACAAAAATAAGACAAATACAGAGAGAAGCACTCTCAGTTTGATGGAAAATTGTATTTACATGATAATAATTATTAATAATCAATAAATAACAATAAAATGCATTGGTTGGTTCCTAACACAAAGCAGGATTTGCTGATATATAGCTGAATGATGATAATCTGTATGTTACAGGCACAACAAACATATTCTTTATTGTGGTATCAGATACACTGAGGATCTTTGTGTATCTTTTTGCATCGAGTGGCCTTTTCCGTTTTCCCTTCTATATCAGATAAATTCACATTCAGGTCAGTTCAGAGCATAAAAGCTGCAGAAAGATATTTCTTTGAAGGTGTAAAGATATTTTCTTCAAGAAAACAGTGCTAAACGTGGTGGACAAAAAGCAGGTAGAAGCTGCTGGCTCTGCATTCTCTATAAATACAAAAAACTAAAATAAAAAGGGAACCCAAAACACAACAACAGCTTTGTTTTCTCCAGCATCTGAGACAGAAAAGTTCAATGAGGATATGATAGAAAAGACAAGTAAACATCTGCAACAACAAATCTCTTCGGTCAGAGAGGCAAAACACAGAATACCATCGGATCCATCTTTTCTCTGGATATTTGTTACATTTCATCACATGACAAACAATTATGGATATACAAAATGAGTTATAGTTATATACAAACAAACAAAAAAACATATTGACACCCCCACATGAGCTGTAGCTGATCAATACTCCATCTTAAAACATCGATGGAACAAAATCATCACAGTTTTTGTGTTTACGCTTTTGTTTTTATGTCTATATGACCTCTTGATATTGGTTTATTGTCCATATTTAGAGTATAACTGCATGATAATGCATGGCAGCTCAGTAGTGAGACGTTTTGTTCTAAAGCAAATAATAGTAAACAAAATACTGTACAGTCAAATGCAGAAAAGACAACAGAAAGAAACTGTAGACCTAAAGTTTTTTTCATATACAAGCTTGGCTGAAATGGAGTTATAGCGTACATTATTTTCACTTTAATATCAAGTAGAACCAACATTGTGTTATAATATGTATTCCTGTTTCTATCCAGCATTGTTTGTTAATTACAGCAGTAAACAAACTGGTCTTCCACAGCTTAGGCTTTTTCTAATGTTTCATTATCAGCCTCAGTGTTTGTTTGCTACATATCCCCCCGCTTGTTGGTACCAGATGCTTGGCATCGCAATAAAAAGAAGGAATACTACAATCTAGCCCAAACTCTACTACTTCATTGTGGATAATTGGTGATAATGGTCATCTTACTTCTAACAAATCAATCTCCTCTCAGTAAAGATCTGTCTCAAATTTTATCTACAACTCAGATCATGGCTCAAAGAAATAAATCTCACTTGAACACACCCATGCAGCTAAATCTTCCTCAAATTAAGTCTGTCGTATTTTAGCAACCTAGAAGCCAAAGTAAGGTCCCACCTCACCTGTCCTCCTCCTCTTCCTCTAATCTCTTTTGGCACGTCCTTTCCTCTTTCTCCTCCCAGAGTTCTCCTGGGGCTTCTCCTCTTTGCTCCCCATCAGCGTCGCCCCGTTGGCAGCTTTGTTGAAGCCGTTGAGGTTGCCATTGGAGAGGGCCTTTGCCGCCTTGGAGGAAGAGGAGGTGTCGCGCCGCGCAGGCTGTTGGCGACGATAAGTCTGGTAGTAGAAGTTGCCGAACAGGACGATGAAAGTGATGGCGTAGCAGATGAGGGAGTAGTGCATCCAGTGGGGGAAGTCGCAGTTGACGTAGAGGGACAGGGCGGTGTGGCCAATGGTTATGTGGAACTGAATCTGAGACACAAAAAGAGAGAAACTATTATATTCATGCACTGGCTAGTCAAGATGATTAATTATTACAGTTTGATACTTAGTAAGATTAGCCTTCCAAAATGGGTTTAGAATATCTTTTTTTAGGGGGAAATAAGACACTTGAGTCTTAGATTTCTTACCATCTGAATGATGGTCAGGTACTTCTTCCACCACAGGTACTTTTGGATCTTAGGTCCACAGGAGGCCAAGCCGTAATACAAATACATCAAGACGTGGATCAGTGCATTCATGTGTGCACCAAAGAAGGCTGCAGGAAGAATTTACCACATTTCAGAGCATAAATCAAACTTACAATCCAAGTTTTGAGCAAAGAATGTAAATTTGTGAGCCCCCTGAGTATGTGTTTGGGATGACCCTCAGCTGCTACCACACCAAAATTTGGCTCAAAATCTGGAAAACTGTCTGGGTGATAGACATTTTTGAACTTGCTAAGATCAATAAAAAATATCTCATGAACCACTGAACAAATCCTAATGAACGATCTTTGGATCTTTGGACTATAACTGATTACCATTTGGAGCCATTCCAGCTCAAGATGGCCACCAGAGCTAATTGACTATAGGCACACAAAAATGGCTATAACTCAGTCAATTTTACAGACAATGAACTAACTTTGGTGTGGTAGTAGCTGAGAGTCATCTTTAACCCATACTCTGAGGACTATCACATTAGATTGTGCATAACATCATTTACAGAGTGTGACCAAAAGACTATAACTCTGTCATTTCTCAACATAAGATGATATTAGTCTAAAACTTAGCATGAAAGCCAGCGGGTGATATGAATTCCTCCAAGGAAGTATAGGCCTGTAATTTTGTAATAATTAAAATATTATTACCAAGCATGGTTTCTCTGAAGTATTTACAATGTATTTATAACAACCATTTTCTGTGATTTGTGACAGTGAAAATAGCACCTCAGACACTGTTGGATCAATATGCAGCTGAAGGGACCTTGCTTGAGTCAAATATCTACCAATGTTTTGAAAACATGCTTACTTTTGAAGATAATGTATGTTCAAGTGTGTGATACTGTGTCTTTTTTCAGCCATTCATAGATCCAATCTTTGTCAATTTTTGATTTTTTTTATTTTTTTTATTATGAAGTAAAAATCCCACAAAGTCAATGAAAAGCCAGCCAGAAGTCTTTTTTTTCCAAAGCTGAAATACTTAAACAAAAAGCATAAACTTAATCTAATATCATTAATAATACCCCCATATTCATACATTTATGTCTTTGTTTATTGCTGCAATTAGATAATAAAATAAATAGTTGTATATATCTACAGTATACATTTTTGATTTAGTTATGGGCTGTCACTTCGATAAGGAGTTCAATAATATTTTTCTGGATTATAACTGATATTGCAGTCAATGGCAGCTTGGTTGCTGGTTTTTGTTTTGTTCATCTCCTACATAGCATCAAACTTGTTGCAGTCTCTAAATGCAAAAAACACTAAATGGTAATATAGTTCTGACACTTTCTAAAAAGAAAGAATCAGAACTCAGGCATAAAACTTCAAACAGGTGAGGATTAGTTGTTAATCTGCTAATTTGAAATAAACCTGGTTTCTGATTCAGAATTGGAAATTTAAAAACATACCTGTTGTAGACAGCTCTTTGAACAGCCTCAGCTTGGAGAAACAATTTCAATTTAATCGATGAGCTAAAAAGTGGGTTACTGTCATCTTTAAACAACTCCAATCTCTAAACCTTTGTTATAGTTCATGTGAACAGTGATTTAGAAACCTTTACATCACCCTCAGTTTGACATTAAATACTTATTTACATGGAATTATGTGGTTATTTGCAAGCACAAATAGCAGCAGCAGCTCACTGTAGCACTTCCAGAGCAGCATGGGGCAGGAATAACATAATATTTCTCATAGAATAAGTATGTAAGACAAAAATGAAGTATCAGCTGCAGGAACCAGTATAAAATATTGAAAACTGGGGGTGTTTTAAGACGGCAGCATCTCACTTTGGTCTTTCCTCTCCTCAATAATCTGTGATTTCATCAGTTTAGTTACAATTAAACTTTACTTCTCCAAACTGAGGTCATTCAAAGCTCTATCTACAACAAGTAAGATATTAATTGCTCATAACCTTTTCACAAAAACCTACTTAAAAAAGATCTGAACTATCCCAAAGAGTTGATTGAGTTTGTTCAATATGAATAAAATTCTGCTGTACTTCTTGCTTGAGATTTGTTTTTATTTAGTACACCATGTGAATGTCAACAGAGTTGATACCTTGTTAGTTTGTTTTTGTTTGTTTTTGTTTTGTTTTTTGTTTTATTAGGGGGATCTTAAGAAAGCATTTCTACATTTTATAACATGTCTTTGGCTAAAAGTTAAAAGAGCTATTGTAGCTGTAATTAATTGTGTGTCAGAAGCAGTTACTATTGGCACTTTTTCCTTTTTTTGTTAATGAAAAGTTTTAGTTGAGAATGTGGCAAATGATTGTTTCTATAGTTCGCTGATGGTTCAAAATGATGAAACTCTACAGACAGATCGCCGTTAGCCATAATCCTGAGCGTTACTAAGAAGTGAGTTACTCACACTGTCCTCCTGCCACCCACTTGATGCCGATCCACCAGAGCGTGAACATGGTGCAGTGGTGGTAGACGTGCAGGAAGGTAACCTGGTTGAATTTTTTCCTCAGGATAAAAAACACCGTGTCCAGATATTCGATGCCCTTGGAGACGAAATACCACCACAGAGCTCCTGCCATCTGGATTTAAAATGACATGAGGGGAAAACAGGGAGGTACATGTAAACACACATGAAGAGAAAGTGAACATTAAAACGGAATGAAGAAATTAATACGCTGGACTCAGATTTCTATCCTTAAGTACAATCAGAAGCGCCTCTCGTCTTTAACAACTTTGCGTCAGAGTCATCTGAGAACAGCGGACTGCTGGGTTTTGTGTCACTACGTCATGGAGAAACAGAGAGGAAGGTGAAATTGAGCACCGATCCGACATACAGATCACACTTTTTCTGATAACCACATGAATGGAAGCAGATCCTGTTTCTAAAACCAGAGAGTGAAGCTTCAGTGATGGTTTGACAGAAATTTTCCACATCATTTTTTGTAGCTCTGTCGCAGACAAAGACCTAAATCTATGTCTAAAAGTTAGCAGAGGTGTCTGAATCTCTTAGCGCACACATGAGGAAAGGTGTTACGGGATAGATTTCTGTAAGGGAAAGTGGATGTTTGTGTTTGACATTAACGCTCACCCTGACTTCATTGGGGTCGTCTGAATAGTCCACAGATTGACAAATGTAACTGTACCGCGCTGCTCGCGCTGCCATGAACAGCTGAAAAACAAGAGAGTAACTCTGCTGAAACAGACTAAAAACCACAGAAACACAGATGTACTGCAAGCAAGAAATCTGGAGTAACTTTGATTTAATATGTGTTAAATTCTGCCCTGAAATAGAAATACACTGACACAGCCAATTACAGCAAAGTCGACGCTAACGCCGTTTTGGTAGGTGCTACATGGTGCCCATAGCTGAATTTATTTAAAAACTAAATTCAGCCAAGAAGATCAGTGTTTGCCATCAATTTTTAATTGGGACCTGAACTTCAAAGAAGATGGTATTATGTTTATTACACTGCATTATTATACCAGGGGCTGTCGCGCTCTCTACACTAGGTGGCTATAATTACTGTAAAGCAGGGTACTGAGGGTGGAAACATACCAGCTAACTGAAAACATACTATCAATATTAGTAAGATATTGTCTTAAATAATAGCCATTAGTGTACAATCATGCATTACCTATTCTATGGATAAATTATGTGTGCTAAATAACAGTGAATTTGTTTTAAGGCTAGACAAAGATTCAGTTATCCATGTCTAAACACTGAAGTGTTTGTTATATAAGGCTGAATATTTCCAGAATTGAGAGTAAAGAGGCTGCATTATATAAGTTTAAGTTAATAGTTAAAGTAAAATGAAGTACAGACACTGGTAGCAGAGCTCTGGTTAGACTAATGTAAAGTATTTAATTACATAAAGTGCAGTTATGAACTGGTCTGGCTAGATTGATTACAGCACTTGGTAATTTTATTACAGTAGTGACTCGAGTCGGCGTTTTACCCCGATGATGCTTGTTGGGAGCCTCAATACAAAATACTCCTTTCTCCTGTTTTCACAATATCTATGATGTACGTTTATTTAAGTAAAATAAAGCTAATTCTATGCATTTTTGAACTGACTTCAGCATACACCCACGCACAAGGTGTTAATGTGTGGCTTCAACATGTAGTGATGCATAAAGCACCTAGCAAGATGGCTGCCACAAATCTTTCCCAGTGCCATCAGTGGCCATTCCAGTGAATTTCTATTTCAGTAGGAATATGGATTAGATTCACACAAATTCTCAGGAAAAACAACTAACTGGGTACAGACCTCTTTAAAGATGAAGAAGTTGAGGAAGACCATGCTGAAGTTGTACACAATGAGGGTTTTGCGCAGCTGGAAGGGCTCTCTGTTC
The DNA here is from genome assembly GCA_028566095.1 of Kryptolebias brasiliensis. Classification (NCBI taxonomy): domain Eukaryota; kingdom Metazoa; phylum Chordata; class Actinopteri; order Cyprinodontiformes; family Rivulidae; genus Kryptolebias; species Kryptolebias brasiliensis. The sequence goes on along the minus strand of JAOXNZ010000054.1, from coordinate 20,447,660 downwards.
TTCATGTATTTGGGCCCGAGCCAGAGGAAGAGCAGGTAGGACGTGCTGATGGCCAGCGTGGGCAGGGGGTTGTCCATCAGAGGCCATTTCTCCACTCGCTTGTCTGTGGGACAGACGTTCGCTCATAAAGCATTCTTTACGTTCGTGTTGGAGCGTGAGCTCAGGTTTAGCTTGGTCAACCTTAGCCAACACAAAAATGCCTACACCTCAGTCAGTTTTACAAACATTGAGCTATATTCTGTGTGACAGATAAATAATAGACAAATAAATGTCTGTTGCTCCGATTAAAGATTTGCAAATGCATCTGTCTGTCTTCTTGTCTAATTAAACTTGCATAAAGTGGTTCTTGGATGTAAATCTGATTAACCTTTGGAGTCAACCCAATTCAACATGGCAACTAACCTTAAAAAAACACATAAACAGCTAGTGCAGTCAATTATGCAGATACTGAGTTATTATTTGAGTGTGATACTAACTGAGAGTCATTCATACCACGCAGTCAGAGCGTGACCTGTGGTGATGTCACATGAGACCAGATTATGTACGGACTTATAAAAAAAAGTTGAAAACCTTTGCGGACATACAGGCACTATAATTATTTAAGCTGTTTACCTGCAATAGTCAGGGTCCATTTGTAGAACTCTATGGTGTCATTAATTAAATGTGTGACAATCTCCATGGCTGTGGGGACCTGAAATCAAACAAAGAGGCGTGAAAGAGGAGCACATCAGAGATTAACCACTGAGTCGAGCACATCCAGCCAGTGTCTGTGGTCTTATTTTCCACATTGTTTTGGCAACAATAAATCTTTCATTACACAGGCTATAAATCAACCAAAACAGAGGCCTGTTGTAAACTTCCCAAAGAGGCCTTGATTGATGAAGCAGACTGTGCAGCCAGAGCGCACGTGTCAGCACATTTTTGGGGCTTGAACCTATAAGGTGAGGGGGGGGGGGGGTCTCAGCTTCTATACACTGAAATAGGTCATCTGTTTGAAAGAAACAAACTGAGACTGATCAGTGGCAGCGCGCGCACTGAGGTGCATGGTGTGATTTCATGATCCTAACCCCCCCTCCTCCTCCTCCTCCTCCTCCTCCTCCTCCTCCTCCTCACGCAGCCCACAGCGGATCAGTTGCTGCTGCAGCATCTGCCGTCTGCGCTCCCGGAGGAGCAGAGAATAAACCAGCCATCAGCAGATAAAGACACCGGTCATCCGTATCTTTAATGAATGAGACAGACATGTTAATAATAAGAGCTGGAGAAAGCCGTGTTTATTTGTTAGACTCCTCTCTCCGGGATGCAACCCCGGGGGCCTTAACACTGCTCCAGCAGGCCTGGATTTTCAATCTGAGCTTAAACGCTAATAATAATGACGGTAGATTATATGAGCTCTTTCCGTCTCAGGAATAACGCTTCACGCTGAAGACATGCGGCCTGATCCCTCTAAACTCTCATTTGTTTCAACCACAGAACACGATATATATCTCAGTAAGACAGAGGATGCTTTTCACCTTACCGTTTCGCAGCTTTTTGTTTTTTTTTTTCCTCCCAAAAATAAATTCGCTTTCAGTCACACTCAGTTCCAGCTCATGCAGTGCGCTTTTTCTACAGCTTCTAACCGGCTGCTCGCGTTTTCTATTAACCGATTAGTCGGTCGCTAAACAGAAACAAATGTAAACAGGCCTCTGACTGATCGGCGGTGGTTAGGGGACCATATTACTCTCCTCCAATGCCAGTCTGCCTCAGATCTGCGCCTCCGATCCCCCGAAAGGCGAGAGGAAAGAAAGACAGAATGCACAGCAGACTTCCGGCCATACTTTCAAAATAAACGTGACGTTTGCTTTTATTGACGTAACGTTAGACTTGGGTTATAGCTTGGATTTTATGAGGAAATAAAAATCACACCTCTTGGAGCTGGTGCTTCCCCCAGCTGTCCACAGATGAGGGATGGACAGGTCACTGTCTACAACAGTCTACAACACTTACAGTCAACTGAAGATTCCCAGTGAAGCTGTTACAACAGGCATGTTTTCGGCCTGTTAGAGGAATCTGGAGCACCTGGAGAAGCCTCAGGTTTGCACAGGGAGAAACATGCAAACGCCACACAGAAGGGTCACTGCTGAGAGTCCCTGTGCCATTCTTCCTGTGAAGGGACAGCACTAACCACCTGCACCACCGTGCAGCACTAGACCGAAACTTCACAGCAGATAAGCACTTGGACCTACTTACTTAGTAATATTCAGGGTAACTACGTGGACAGGGCTGTATTATGAAGACTCTTGTTGCCCTGTACTTATAGGGTAACGTACAGGGTAATTATGGGGTACTTATGAGGTAGCGTACAAGGTACCTACTGGGTAATATATTAGGTAATTGCAGGGTAGTTCTTACCTTGTTGCTGTTGGTTCAAATATACATTTTTGTAATATGTTTAGTTTCAATTAGGTATTCGAGGCAATAAAAAGTGTCATGTTACAGCCTGCTATCAGATTAGGGGTGTGTGTAAATGGGACTTTTGCACTGAGAGTACAGCTCCACGTCCTTTTAGTGCACAAATGTCAGGTTTTGGTTTTGTGTAATGTCTCTGTTTTATTTCATGTCAGTTTCTGTCCAAGCTCTGTTTTTGTGTCATGCCACAGTCTGTCAATATTCACTTCTCCTCAGCCTTTCCCTTGCCTACCTGCCACGCCCATATACACCTGTCACTAGTCTGGTAATTGCTTCACCTGCTCCCACTTACACTGATTTCCCTCTGTCTTTAATACCCGGTCATTTCCTCCACTTACTCACTGGTTCATTCATTCTTGCCTGGTCCTTCTGCTACTCTCGTTCTTCTTGCCCGGTTCCTGTCTGATGTCTTTCGTGTTTGTTCCCTGCCTCATGCCTGCTCCGTTCTCGTTCAGGTTTCACGTCATGCCCATTCTGCGTATTGGGATCGCCTCAGTCACGCCCGCCCCTGACAACGAACTCTGGCTCCCAAAATACAACATGGCAGCACCCAAAAAGTGAACATTTTGACTTTAATCTGAACAACGGGAGAAGATGGGGGCGCTTTGTTCATCTTTATTATTGGTCCGGAAAGACTTACTTTCTATCCTCAATCAACACTTCAACTCTCTCAAATATCATTCAGTCTTAAATAAAACGACTTGACTTGTTTCCATTAGTGTGTATTGTGATTTCCTTTGAGATATTCTTACATTAAAAACATTTTTAAAAATATAAATATCATTAGGAATATCCAGCTCTCATCATGTTATGAGTTAAAAAGCAATTTCAGACATCTGCAGTTACAACACAGAATAACAATAACGTATCTGTAACTATCTACACAAATATTTAGACTAGCTTTTAAGAGCTTGACGCCATTTTAACATAAAACACCTGAAATGAAAGTTATTACCCTAAACATCTCAAATGTAGATATCTGAAATGTGAATTTATCACAAATATTTACAGTGTTCATTTTAGATATTAAGATTTTACCTGTGGAGCCAAATGCACATGAAGGGTAAAAGGGGGAAGAAAAACATTTGAGATGTCAAAAACATTTACTGTGAATAAAGCAAATGGCCTTTCTGATAGCTTAAATGTTCTTAATGACAGAGAAAAGTTCAATTATACATACGCACAACACATATCAAGTCTGACTGTTAAGTGTTAAAATGGCCACATCAACTTTTTAAGAATTTTAAGATAGCTAAAACTTTATTTTTCCTGATAGGCTACATTCTCAGCTGTGGAAATATATAAAAAAACACAATATTTACTTGTAAGAATCTTAATTTTGATATATTTACTTTTTATGGTGACTAAGACTAGGGAAGAAGCTGTTTTTGAAATTCGAAAAGGTAACGAGAGATAATGGTGTGGTGATGATTATGATGAATTAAATGTTACAACAGCTTGCCATACCCGGTACTAGGTGAGCATATCTATGGCTTTCACTAAATATACTTTGACTTTTTAGACCAGGTTTGCCTTCCAAACCAGCTGTAAGCTCGGGTGACCATAAGCTTACTTATTTATTAGTTTAGTTTTATTTAGTTTAGTAAATTTGGGCTTTATTTGGCGGTGATGTAGCTTTGTTTCCGGTACTGTTGGTGTTCTCTCTGAGCAGCTTGATGCCGCTCTTCTCCTCTTCTGCTTTTCAGCCGGAGAGAGCAGGAGGCGACAGAGATGCTTTACGCATGCGCACAAACGGAGGCGGATGCGGCAGCAGAGCATCAGCTGCATCAACCCGGCCAGACGCGAGACGGACCGGAAACGGACAGCCCTGTGGACAGTCCTCGGCGGAGAGAGCGCAGTAAAAGCATTGTGGATTTATTTTAGAGGCAAAGACCACATGTTAACTCGAGTCAGAGCTGAAATACTCGCCTCTAATTGCGTAAAATCGGTCTAACCCTTTAGCTCCTCCTCCACATCGGGCTGAGGTGTAGGTAAAACAGCAGCGAGGGGGTTTTATTTTGGAACTCCGGAGGAGATTTTGTGTCCTTCTCTGTCTTCCTTGACACCCTGTCTCTTGGCTGTTCCGCCGGCTGTTTGCCACCATCTCCTCTTATCTCGTACTTCTTGTGCTCGTCTGCCTCCTGTCGCGGCGACACGTGAACCAGCTGAACACCTCTGTCCTCGCGCGCCTCTAAACATGCCCGCACGAGCGGAGACGGCTCCCCCGGACTCGGTCCACTGACACCTCTCAGGCCCCATCCGAACAAGTTGTTCCTGTATGATGACGATGGCGGGCCGGTGATAAGGACGGGACGATCACTGGAAGGATGAAGATCTGGACCACTGAACATGTATTCAGGTTGGTCAATGGGAGGTTTATCGGGTAGGAAGTGAATCATGTTGCCTTGGTGACATATTCAGCTTCATTCACTGACTGTAAACTGGTTAAATAGACTCTCATGCTCTTAAATGACTATTTCCGGTCTGTAAATTCAACCTGTCTCATAGTGACCCTCAGCAGAAGTGCCTGTAAAGATGCTTCCTGTTTTATATTAACGAGGATCATATAACCACACCAGTGAAAGTCAGTTTGTCCCAAAGCAGCATCTATTGGTAGGCTTTGTTTGTTAAAAAAAAAAAAAGAGTTGTGTAATTACCATGATGTCATTTTGTTCTTTGTGCAGCTACCCCTGGGAGACGGTGATCAAGGCCGCCATGAGGAAGTACCCCAACCCCATGAACCCCAACGTGGTTGGTGTAGACGTGCTGGACCGCAGTCTGGACGCAGAGGGACGCCTTCACAGCCACAGACTGCTCAGCACAGAGTGGGGGCTACCGGGTATCGTGCGAGCGGTCAGTCTCAAACACCGACATGTGCTGACGCGTACCTCCGTGTACAGTACGGTGCAAAGAGTTTCAATCACCACAGTATTTTCGTATATTGCTTCCAAGCAGCCAGACTGCTCCTGTGATCTTTTAAGGTGATCTTGATCACTGAAGGTCCTTCAGAGATGTTAACTTGGATTTTCTCTTTAAGCTCACACCCCACAGTTAGACTGTCACCGTCAGGTACAAGACCTGGAGAAAAAAGGAGTAAAAAAGCAGCCAAAATCTAATGAAAAACACTTTAGAGAAAATACCTTTAAGAAGCTTAGAGAACTAGTGCTCAAGACCTTTAAAAGATTACAAAAAAGTTTGGCTCTTTGCTATAAAGTATAAAAGAATGAGGGATGACACAAGACTTTTGCACAGTACATCAGGGAGTGAGTTGGATTCAATCCAGGGTTCCTTGGATGTATGGAGTTTATTTTTTAGCATTTTCCAGGACTGGATACATAGGAAAAAAGGGAACACAGAGCATGAAAAAAACACTTATATTTTCAACTTTTTCTTTCCTTTTTTTTTAAGCTCAAAATCTGAATTTCTAAAACGAATTTTCTCAGCCAAGGAGAGTACTTTAAACCCTTCAAATACAAAAGGTGGAAACCCTCCCCTACTCTATGTGTGACTGTGAAAGATATTTTGAAACTGGTTAGGCTTCTATAGCTGCTGTATTCACTGTAAGGGCAGACCTTTTTTTATGTGACATACTTTATAAAGTAGTCACGGGTTAGCCAAACCTTATTTTAAATCTTAAAGGTCGTATAGTTTTAGAAAATGAACATGATGTTGTATTGTAACAAAACAGTTCACATAATTAGATATTTAAGTTTTTATTTTCTTAAGTGTTGTTCACTGTTGTCCACTATGAAGTGTTTGTACTAAAACATTTACATTAACCCAAAACAACTGACTGAAAACTCTTAAGAAATGAGTCTGAAAACGTGTGGAAGTTCTAAATGAAACTTGTGTTGAGTTCTGGTGTCAAAGCGTCTTTTCCCCTGATTGTTGCGTCCATACTTCTGTTTTTAGATACTGGGAACCAACCAGACTCAGACTTATGTGAAGGAACACTCCATAGTTGATCCGGACGAGAAAAAGATGGAGCTGTGCTCAACGAATGTGAGTCAGTGACATCTGCACTGAAATTCTGCACACAATTCATCACAATGCATTCCAGTTTTCACCTCTCTTTAACCAGCCTTTTTTTTAAAATTATGAATTTTATTGTATACATTCCCCTATATGAAGAAATCTAAATGAATTCTGTCCACCAGATTACCCTCACCAACCTCATATCGGTGGATGAGAGGCTTGTTTACAGACCCCACCCTGAAAACCCCGAGGTGTAAGTGCTCCTCACTCCACTTTGCGTTGACTTTCTAAAAGCACACACTCAGTATGTTATTGCTGTGTAACCAAGCAATGAGCGAACACTGCGCTGTTGTATGTAGCGGATGGTAAAGCGGTAACGTTGTCTCTCCCTCTTTCTCTGTCACCGCTGTGGGCTGCTCCTCAGCACTGTCCTGACGCAGGAAGCCATCATTACGGTGAAGGGCATCAGTCTGAGCAGTTACCTGGAAGGGATGATGGTCAGGAGCATGTCTGCTAACGCTCGGAAGGTAAACCTGCCAGTCGTAGTTCTGCTCTCCAAACACAGGGGCATCACAGATCTCTGTGTCTGAATTGTTAGAGGACGGAGGTGATTTCCACAAGGCAAGAAGTGAGAAATGAAACATTCTTTCAAAACCTATGCAAGATGACCGCGCTGTCTTTGTTTTGTACAATGTTTGAGTGATAAAAAGAAAAGGTCAAACAACAGCTACCTCGAGAAATTTGAACCCTCAGACTCCTTTTACCAACATCATAGACCCTAATTAGCCTGTTGTGGCTATGACTCCTTCACCGCTGTATTTAAGTGAGGACAGTTTTTTAAGAATTAGAAACTTGAAAGTACAAGATGGTCAGATGATGTCAATAAAAAGTAGCTTTTCCCGCAGCTCATTATGTTAGCTAACAGGAATGCTGCACGTCGACTTGCAGCCTTGAAAGTCAAGGAAACTTTGTAAGAACACAAACGTGTGTCGGGTTGACAGATGAGAGCTGCTTATTTGAATGCAGAAGACAGACGTTTGCAGACTCACATCTGAGGGATGTCTCCAAGTGTTTAGCACGGGGGTAGATGGGTTATGGTGTGGGCCTGTGTCGCAGCCTGTGGAGTTAGGAACATTTTGACAATGGGAGGGAAAAATATCCTCTTCATAGTCCACAAATGCAAGAGCTGGATCAGGCAGCAGATAAAAAAAACATATGAAGAAAATCTCCTTAAACTACAAGTCATTTTACAAATAACTTCTTAAAACAACAACTGAAGGAAGTAGAGTCTTAGTTTATAACAAAAGTATTTATAAGAATAATGAAAAGTGTCAGAGTATTCAACCAAACCCTTCCTCGGCCCAATTTTACTATTTTGTTTTTAAATAAATTTTAAACCATGAATAGTAAAAAACAGAAAATGTTTTTTTGTTTCTTAAAATATTAAAGTTGTGATTTTATGCCTTTTAGAAATCAGGTTTTGCTTGTTTAGCCTTTCACAGACAGAGCAAACCTTTGCTGTAAGCCTGAAGATGAGCTCCGATTCAAACCTTAAACACTGCACGGTTTTTTCCTCCAGCGGGTTTGACTCTATCTCTGCCACTGTCAGGACTGTGTGTCCTGCTTGCTGGACACGCTGCAGTCGTCCTGTGATGTTTAGCCGTCTCTCTCCGGGTTTGAACTCCTCTCTCTCTCCCTGGTGTGAATCTGCAGGGCTGGGATGCGATCGAGTGGATTATTCAGAACTCGGAAAGAGAGAACGTTCCTCTCTGTGACATTTACTAACGCTGGTAAGGCTTCCCTTTGCTCAGGAAACTACTCTTTATCTCGCATAGCAAAAACCTGTGTTGTGAGACTCCCACTGCTTTTTGTTGTTGTTCACATTCTCAGAGCTCCACGTCTGCACTGGTGACTGCTCTCCTCGGCTGCTGAGGAGTTTCAGCATCTTCGGGTCCTCCGCGCAGCTGGTCCTTTCACTGTCCAGAGGATTTTCACCTTGCGCCACCTCTCATGCCACTGAAGCACATGAAAGACTCAAAGTGTTGGGGAGTAACGTTTAGCGGGGGCCCAGGTTTTGTAGCAGCGAGTCATTTTTTTTATAAATCAGCAATCATTACCCAGTAACTTCGAAATGTGGCGTAAAGACAAAACCAGAGACCTGCATCAACGTATCATGACTAACACACTTAAATACATTGAATGTCATTACTACTGCACATTTCATTTGAAGCTACAGCTTATCTTCAGCTTAGGAAGGTACTTGATAGAGAAGACGAATGCACTTGGGAGGCATGCAGATATTTAATGTTAGTAATATGCAACAACCTGTATGGCTTTATTTGGCCTAACGCGACACTTCTGTATTGTTGAAAGCTACCATAACGAGAGGGATAAAACTAGACAGATGTTACTGGTGCTTATAATGTTGGCACGACGAGAGAAAACAGGAAGGAGGAGATGCTTTGTTCGATAAATAAGATGAAAGCTGGGATCATGTTATGAACGTTGCCTTCTTTTTCCACCTTTAAGGTGTGAAAAAAAGTGATACCCTTTTTTTTTTTCAGTTTAACTCAGATTTGTCTCAAACCAGCAAGTTTGTAAACAGATTTGCGGAACAGAAAAGCCGATTGTGAGGCAGCTGGGTAAAGTACACTCTGGCCCCCATTTCTATGGCCTTAAACTTACACCTGAGTATGAGTGTCATGCCTCTGTTCACACCATGCTTCCAAACATTGTGCTAATCCATAAAAGCTACCTACATATCCTGGAGATCAGGACAGTACTGTATGTGCCATGGTGCACACTGTGATTTATGTGCTAAAATGTATTTCTGCATAGAATTAATAATTACAGATTTTTTTTTTTTAAAGATGTTATTTAATGATGTTATGTTAAGTAAATTAATACTTTGCTTTAATTTTGGTTGTCTTGCTTAAAAACAAGTGTAATCTTTTTTTTTTTGGTTAAGCTAAGCTAATGTCTAGATACAATGAAAAGAATTGCTACAACAAATATTAAAAAAAGAATTGAAGTAGAAGTGGAAAAAAGAGCCTGTGTTCATCAACTAACAGTCAAAAAGAGATTTTGTGCTGCTTTTATTTGCTCCTCGGTACATCCACAAGCGTCTGCTCACCTGACCTCTGACCTTTTTGGAGTGTGCGAAGATTAAAGGCTCAAAAGATAAGGCGCTAAATCATTTAAAGGCTTAAAAACAAACAAAAAGATCTTAAAGTTCATTTTAAAATGACAACACGTGAGATGTGGTCTCTTTCAAAGGAGCATCAGTTGTTGGACGTTTTCCTTCATTTTCATTTATGGGCTTAAAACATAAACAGCTCTTGTATCTGGACAGTTTTATGAACCATAGTGATAGCAAATAATCTGAACATTTCTTAAAGTGAAAGCACTTTTAGTATGTTTTTAGAAACTTGTTAAAAGTCAGTAGGAAGATATTTACCTTCAACCACCCACTGATTTTGTAAGACATGAGTCTAAAAAAGGTTGGAAAGCTCTGGTTTAATCTTTAACTTTGTGTATTATGTCAAATAATTACAGGTAACTAGTAAATACATTTAAAAATGTGCAAGAGCAATATTTTCTGCAAAGTATGAAACCCTGCTGTTCTAAACATCAACGCTGCAGTTCATAATTTCTCCAGTAGAGGGCACACTTCTGCTGTATTTCATCACAACAGTGCCTAAGACTTGATGATTCAAGATAACCTCACAATCTGATAGAAAAGCTGCAACAACATGTGACCAACAACTTCAACAAGATTCATTTATTTATTCAACAGAACATAAACAGCCTGCATTGCATAGCATGTACATCATCCTTTAGCATCAGAGCTGTGACAAAGACGTTACACTCAAACTGCACCTTTCCACGCTTTCAAACTCAAGTGTGCAAGTTGAACCACTTGCCAAAATCTCAATAAATAAAAGTAAACAATAAGCTGTGTGAGGAAAAAAAAATAAAATTCAGGAGGTTTTTACAAAAATAAGATGCTTCCAACAGTCAGCTTTGGTATCAGAGCCTCAGATCTAAACTCAAACACTATATAGTAATTAAAAAGGGAGTAAAAATGAGCTGCAGACAAGACACATACTGTACCAGGGTGGCTTCAAGTCTCTAGATAAAAAGGCACACACCGATGTTATTCTGGCTTCGATAACAATCTTTGGTAATACTACACTCAGGTGCTGCTGATATTGCTAACATGGCAGAAAAATAAACAATTTTAAAAATATTAGATCCATATAAAAGTGAAAAAGCATAAAACAAAAACCAAACATTACAATGTGTCAACGAATCCTCTTCATCTACGAGTTACTGACTTTTGCTTGTATTCATTTCACTCCATCAGCGCAGCGGCGTTCCTCCACCCGGAATAAAATAAAATAAAAAGACCATTTCTGCCGACAGCTTTGAAACGTATATTGAAACACATATTGCACCTTCCCATTGTGTACAGACCTGGTAATAGTCACCATTTTAAAACAAATCAATTAATCGTCCTACTTCCCACGTCGAAAACCCATGAAAAAAAATCCTCCAAACAAGAAAAAAAAAAACCAAAAACAGGTGTAATTTCAGACACCACATTCAACTAAAACTAATTTAGTTTCCTTTTATTTCCTCACACACAGGCCTGTTGCTTCCACATGTCCTTTAGTGCTTCATCACATTCAATTGCTTTCAAAAGGCAAAACACTTCATGGACCTTCTGTTCTAGCAAAAGTTAAAAAATAAAATAAGATAAATTGCATAGTTGTCCCACCGCCTGCATCCCCTCCAGACTCACGCAGCAACTAAATATACATCCAGGAGCATACTGGGATAGAAAACATAAACATTCCTATGTACAGCAACAGTATGTACAGTCAGTTCATTTGGGGATTTTAGGTTCAGAAGTTGAATAGGCTGATAAAGTCTTGGGGGGAGAGGGAGGTAGTGCAGCTTTCTGGGTTGTTGGCTGTGCACGGATGGTTTGTATCCTACGAAACAAAGAAACACGCCATTATTAATTGAAGTGCGGCTCTACTGACATGAAAGTTTCACATCTGCTTTTAGGTACGAAACACTTCCGTTCCACGTGAAGAATAAAGTGACAGTCTGGTACCTTCCAGAAAAGGATGTGGCAGTGTGTGCAGAGCTGCAGGGTGTCGCTGTACTGCTCTCTGAGAGGATAGCAGCGGCTTAGCTTGAAGTACATTTTCTTCCACTCCAGATGACCTTTGTCTGACACCATCAGGCGCTTACGGATCTAGCGAAAAGGAACACACTTTAAAGATTTCACCCAATAGGAAAAGAAAAAAAACAGCAGAGATCTTATTTTTCACAAAAATTAAAGATTTTAGCAGCAATAATTTCCCAGTTTTCCTCAAACCGGAACCAAATCCAAAATGTCTTACTTAAACGTGCACCGGCTTAAAGGTGAGACTCTCCTTCTTCTGATAATGTATTCCATATTTTAAGATTTGCTTATGAGATGTTACTGGTTACTAATGTTTGCTCCCATTATTCACTCGATGTTTGCGTGGATTAACTTCCTACCTGTCTGTCTGTGAAGTGGTACTGGCAGAGCCTCTTCCACAGCAGGCGGTCCTCTGTGAGAGTCCCCAGCTCTGGACACACTTGTCCCAGGCTGACCAGGTCCCTGCCGTCCGTCAGACGCTGCATGATGTTCAGCTGCAGGCTGGCGGGGAGCTCGGTCAGAGTCATGCCTGTAGATGTGAGCTGAAGGGAAAAACGTGACAAAAAAACAAAACAAAAACCAGTCATTACTACAGTGGAAATGAGCACTTCAGAGCCTCTGTTGGAAGCTGTAATAACGTGGGTGGATGCTTACTCGGTTTATCTGGATGTTGTCCAGCTGCTGCTGCCACTGCAGGATGTTCTCCATGCGGTGCACCCAGATGTTGATGTTCCCCACCAGGACGGACTTGCCCATGTCCTGAACAAGGCAGCACAGCGAGACGTACAGCGTCTGCAGCAGCTCCTTGATGGGACGGATGTTCTGCTGGTCATCTAGGACTGTTGAGGGTAATTTATCAAGGTTAATAATCTGAACAGAACATGCAGATTAGACGATCAAAGGTCCCAGAATTAACTCTAACCTTTCAGAGTGGCTGCAATCTCTCGCTCTGCATTTATAATATTTGGCCCAAAGGATTCTTAAACGCTACCTAAACAACCTGAATCTGTTTAGCAGAAGGAACATTTAGTTTACATTTTGGTTTGCAGAGGAGTCTGGTGACTCTCAGTGTTTTTCACCAAGCCAATAAAGAGTCAGGTTTCAGCCTCCTTCAGACGTCGCCTTAGCTCAGCGTCTTACGCACAAACAGACCAAAACTGCTTCAACTTTGCTTCGTTTCCATCTTTTGCTCAGCAGTTTTAAAAAAAAAAGTCAACTACAGTGTGAAGCTTAAAGCACCAAAAAGAAGGAAGTGCATTCTGCAAGAGCAGAATATTTAAAAACAAGAGAGAAACCAAGATGCAAACTAGCAGGGTGGCTGTAGCTCACCTTTCTGAACGACTCTCTCCAGAATATTCATGTAGTTTTTCTGTGCCACGCCGCTCAGCGAGGGGAGCTGGGACTTGGCGATAAGCTCCAGGAGCTGCAGAAGAAGGAGAAAAAGACACACAAAAAAAGAAAAAAACACCATCAATTTCTCCCTGTCAGCTACTGAGACTCTCTGTTTTGCTGCCTTGTTTCTAGGCATTAGTTAGGCCGCATTCTTACAAAGACACCTGCACTCACGACAATAAATACTGTCTCAAAGAAGACTGGAGACGCTCCACCTGGGTCTAACTCAACTTGAAGCTGCGTCCAAGGAGCCAATAAGTCTTGGCTCTGACAGGTCTTGATCAGTCCCCAGAAGAAGGGGGGGGGGGGAGAAGCTGATGGAAAGGTGTTGGACAACAGCCTGGACTGTCAACAACACCAGCTGCCACAAGCGAGCTTTTAATCATTTGACTCCCAATCTTCTCGTCATGTGAATTAGCTGAATCATGCCTCGCAAAGTGCGTGTGTGTTTAAGTCTGTGTAGCTGTTGGCAAGTGGACAAACAGTGGGTTCTGGGGGGGGGAGCTCATGTCTGGCATCTCATATGCAGTGACATCATGGAGAAACTCAAGTTAGAGCCATCAACAACATTTGAGCTTAAAATAATTAAGTTAGCTACAAGATGGCTGCATGCTAACAGAGCAGCTCTGTTCCTTTCATTCTGAGAGTCTGCCTTTGAAAACTTTATTCCTCTTTTCTTCTTGATGTAAATCACTTTTTTTTGGCTGATTATTTCCTCTGGTATCAGATG
>JAOXNZ010000054.1:20417733-20433818 GCA_028566095.1 Kryptolebias brasiliensis | reverse complement strand
TTAATGAAACCAGGATGATGAGCTACAACAACATTTAATTTCCCTTTGGGATTAATAAAGTGTTTTTGAATTGAATTGAATTTTTTCAGTGATTTTTCTTATGAACCTACTTTAACCAAGTATTCAGAAAGATTATTAAAATAAAGAATATGAGGTTGGAAGTTTTAATAAAGTTCAGTTTTATCATAAACTCGTTCCTTCACTTTAGCTTTGCCAGTTTGAAGCTTTCCGCTCCCTATTCTTTCCTCCCAGCGTCGTTCCTGAACCCGATCCTCTGCCCTTCTTCTTTTAGCAGCTCATCAAGCGTTCTTCTCTCTTTGTAGAGCAGCCAGGCAGAACAATGTGCACTTCCGTGTCTACTTTTAGACCCCCGCTGCGCACTAAGCTGCACCTTAACGCTTGGCATGTGGCTCACTCTTTTTCCAGAAGCTCAACCAGCAGAATATGAAGTGCCCAGTCTTATTATCGTTACTATAATCAAATCGGGCTTTAATTTAAGCTGACTAAACTGATGACTTCTCCGTGTCTGGCCCTGAGAACGGAGAGCACAACTTGTCCGTGCGAGGGAGAAGAAGAAACTAATCTATGTAACTGAGACAGAGTCAAACGACCCAGTGAAGGGAACAATCATCAGACGGTCCAGACTGGATGCTAGAGTTACGTCGTTATATTGTTCTTTGGGCTCACCACAGGTCACTGCACTTATTAGCTGGAACCTGCGCCGAAAAGAGGGTCAAAAACTCCCAACAAGGCCGATTAAAAACTGTTTGCGAGCTGCACTGCGTTTATGAATCTGAGATGATGTTTTGGTGTGAAGGGACAAAAACTACCAGCTGAAGACGAACAGAGGTGGTTAGGAGAGGGCAGGTGACGTGAAAGCAAGTTTAATCTGGTAGAGGGAAATGTGTGTGGGGGGGGTGTTTGGGGCTCTGAATCAGCTGACAATCATCAGGTCTGGTTTCATAAACCCCCTGTCAGTCGGTCACACCTCACCACGCAGCTGTCACAAACCCCTCGCCCTCACAGCACGAAGGGGGACGCAACCGCAGGCAGCCTTCAGCTCACATGTGGACACAGGGGGGGGGGGGGGGGCAGCTGAAGTCAAATTTACTGACATTTGGGTTAAACAGAACCAAAAACAAAAAGAAATCTTCCTTTGACAAAGCAGCAAATCAGTATGGATCTTGTGGGAATGCAACACTTCTAATAAAATGCGTGATGTGCTGCTAACAAAAAGGAAGTGATTTTTAATAAAGAACTGGTTGAAAGGGATGCCAAATACCACAAATACACACACGCACTCTTGAGTGAGGGTTCCTTGTCTGGAGAGGATTGATAAGAACCTCACAGAAGCCTACACACCCTCCTAACTTTAACCCCTTCTCAACCACACACACACACACACACACACACACACACACAAACAGCACAGACAAAAAAGTAGCAGAAACAAGAAGCGAAGATGCAAAAACTCACCCTGACGACGTAATTAAACCTCCTCGTGTCCTTGATGGCGCTGCAGAAATCCAAGCGGTTGAAGGCCTCGCCGAGCGTGCAGTATCCGTGGCGCTGGGAGAATTTAATTATCAGAGTGTTAGATTGCGATCCTTCGCGAGAGCACAGAATTGTCTGAACAGGGTTTGAACTCAGGCAGGGGGGGGATGTTGATAGCAAACTAAATGAGCTGGTTTGTTACCTCCTTGGTGCTTCCTTTATGAACATAAATCCACTTCTCCCTGTGGAAATCTGAGAGAAAATAAAAGTGTTTCCATCAGCGGCCTGCTCACTGTTATTACTGCCACAGCTCAGAGACAAACACGCTCCGCAAATAAGATGCAACGCCACGGCTGGCAGGGCTGCTGACAAATTAATGAAATGCTAGAAAATTAGAAAACACGGCCCAAAACCCACTTAAAAAACAGCAAATTGTCACCCTTCTGCCCGTTTGTAGATTTCAGAGCGTGTGGCGGGAACTCACAGGGGATCTTGGTGTTGTTGTTCATGAGGTCTTTCTTTCTTTTCTTGGCAGCCATGTCGTAGTTGAGGGAGAGCAGCAGGTTCTCCTTGTTGAAACACTCTGGCTCCTTGACTTTGCAGAAACTGGAAAACATACACACACATACACACTTTTCAAGTTAACTGCAGCACTTCAAAGAGCCAAAACAAATGGCCAAACGCTAAGTGTGCCTGTCTCTAACGTCAGGACATGGTGAAAGACAGGTTTTTTTTTTGTTTGTTTTGTTTGTTTTCTTGAGTGAGACAAAGTAAACTTTGGAGAGAGTCCAGGCTGAACAGAGCTTTGTTAATCTCCTCACTTGTTGGTGGGTTATTATTAGCTCGGTGATTAGCCTGCAAGGGGAACTTAGCAACCCTGAAAACACTGATGGAAACCAACACGAAGGCCGACGCTTTTCCTTTTGTTCACATTGTTGTTTGGACTCAAAAACACCTCCCTCCCTCCATCCATCCTTCCATCCGTCTTGGAGGGATGGAAAACTGCGCATTTAGGAGTTGCGCAACTTCCGAAGTGCGACAGCTCTCTCAACGCAGCTATCTTTGGCAACCAACCTGTCCACGGAGACGTTGTTGTTTTTGTCGTCTGCTGTGGTCTTCTTCCACCCGTCCTCGGTTTTCACCCAGTTCTGACCCGGCGACCTCCAGTCCTGCCCGAGAAACGGCATCCTGACTTGAACTAATTTAAAAAAGCAGCAACAAAAACTTTATAAAACCACAATTCCTGCTGTCGCCGCTGCGGCTCGGACGTCTTCCTCTCCGCAAAGCGCTTTTTGTTGCCCTGAGTGTGTTTCTGTGCTTGTGTTGACGCTGCGCAGCTCCGTCATTTATCCTCCGGGTCTGAACCCGGAAGCGCCGAAGCCCCGCCCCTTTTGGAAACTTCTCCGCAGCACGTGGCTTTGTTTACCAACCTCGGCGTTGCAAAAGATGTGCAAGAAGAAGAGAGAGGAGGAAGAGCGAGGGCGCGAGGAGTTGTCCGTGTCATGGAAAGTTAGGACAGAAGACACCGGTGGCATTCATTTTCAAATGTTTTAGCAGTCTGAAAGCATAAACATTTTTTTTTATTATGTCTGTTACTCAACTGACCTGAAGAGAACATGTTACAGTACTGAGTGTGAAGCTACTCCTGTCTTCTGATGTTTTGAGTTTGATGTAAAAGGATCTGATCAAAATACACAAGCCTAATTAATTATAATCAAAGACCTAGGTTTCCTTGAAAGAATTTGTAAAATTGACTGAGTCAGCTTTTTTTGTAATGGTTGTGAGGGCCATCTTGGATCGGGTTGACTCCAAAAGTTAACCAGCTGTAGATGCCCATTTAAAGATAGTTTCATTGAAATCCGTCCAGTGGTTGATGTATGTTACTGGCAGTCAGATAGGGTCGACTCAAACAGTTAATGCCAAAGTTTTAAACAAATGTGTTGTGCCATGTGTGGCGCTTGAAAAATATGCTGCGGGTGACTCTCAGCTACTACCACACCAAATTTTAGCTCAATATCTGGACAACTGGCTGGGTTATAGCCATTTTTGTGTTTTCTAAGGTCAGTTGGCTGAGACAGCCATGTTGAATTGGGTTCATTTCACATGTTAATCAGCTGTAGATGTTCATCCTGTGACCAGTGGTACAAACACAGCTAAGTATAGCCGGCGGTAGGAGAACATCAAATTCTCATTTTACCCGACCTTCACACGGATAAGCTTGTAAGAAATAACAGAGGTGTGGCTTGCAAGTTAAAGATATTTTATTTGGTTCACAATTTATACCATATACCCTAAACCAGAGGTAAATATGGTCACAAGGTTAAAAGAAAGAATAAATATTTTCCTCCTCACAAACAAACAAACAAACACATAGACACAAGTAAAGGCATTATCTCCCACCTTTTGCCTTTTGGCAGCGGGAGATAAGTCATCATTTGCATTTTTATTTTTATGACTGTGTGTGATGTGATTGTGTAATCCACCTGCAGAGTACAAGTACCACTGCTTTCTTTTGCAGGAAGAATGAGCTTTCATGAAGTGTTTTCTTAAATCTGCACAGTGTCTGCTTTCTGTCAGTGTAAATATAAAGAGAGAAAAACATTCAAGCTTCTCAAAATTATGGCAGCATAGTCCCCCGTCTCTTTGTCCCTCCTGGGATTATAAATAGACTTGAGTTGTGTTTTGGGTTTTTCCACAGCATTAGGTTGCACTGTGTTTATTTGAAGTGGGAGAGTTTACCACTGTATTTAAAAATTTGCCCTGAAAATCAGCGCTGATTGATGCAGGAAGACTATCAGAGGGTCTTTTATTACATTTTTTTTTTTTGAACGATAATGTGTAACAAATCCCATCCAACCCCACTGGATCAGATCCTATCAGCTTGATTCATCACATTCACACACTTATCTTAGAGGCTTTGCTTGAAGGTTTTATTGATTTGTTTATCACATTAATAGTGTTCCTACTGTTACTTAACCTTCTGGCAACAAACAGGGTGTTTACAAGAAAGATAACATTAACAATGCCTGAGTTTTAGATTTGTCACCAGCAATCTGGAAACAAAAATGTGATCAATAAGGAAGGGCTTTTACTGCCTCATCCAAAGACACACACACACACACACACTGATAGGTAGCGTCATCTGCAGCTGCTTCCTAAAAGTCCAACGCAGCACAACATTTAGTTGATGTAATCAACAAGGAAGAAAAAGCACCGGGAGATTTGCTCAGCCCACATAATTCATGAAACACTATACAATCAGCACAACATGTCAGCTGCAGCGCAGTGTGAACATGAAGTGGGCTCCTCTTCCAGGAAGCAGCAGGCCAGATTCAGCTCACCCTCTGCATGTGTCGTGGTGCGTCCGCTCTGCTGAGGGCAGAGATCGTGCACATGTGGATGATGTGGTTTTTGTGCCGCAGACTTGTCACTCATGGTTACAACCTGCTTTTCCCAGAGAATCCTGGTTCCATCTTCTTTTCTGTTAGTGAAGTCACTTGTGTTTATCAGTTAAAACTGATTCAATAGAAGAATTAGCTGCTTCATTGGAGCATTTCTTAGGCAAAAGGCATATAGTGATTTTGCCCTTGTTTGTTTGCTTGTCATGTTAGGAAAATATCTCATAAACCAGTGGGCAGATTTTGGTGAAACTCTCAGATAGTAATCACTGGATGCATAACTTCCAACTGCTTAGCTTTTGGAGTCAACCTAAGTCGAAATGGCCGCCACAGCCAACTGACATTAGAAAATGAAGAAATGGTTGCAACTCTGCTAAATTTACAAATATTGACCTACAATCTGATGTGGCAGTAGGTGAGAGTCATTCACAACTCATACTCCAAGTGCTAACAGATCATGCACGATCACGTTAGACTGTGCATAATGTTATTTTCGTGGTTTGATCAAAACAACTATAACTCTGTCCCTTCTCATCGTTAGAGGATCTTATAGTTTAAAACTCTGTTACGAAAGGCAGCGGGTGATATGAATCCCATCAAGGAATACTAGGCCTTTAACTCCTGAAGCTTTTAAAATGGGGTTAAATGTTGCTTTCTGTTTGAGTTTTTAATGTATCTATGATGTATGAATGTTTAAATATTTCAGGAGGAGGTCTTATGAGTAAAAGAGAAGACAGCTAGTACACTGCAGGAGGGGAACTGATCATTGTTACATCTGAAACCACAGCCGATGTGTTGAAATAGTTCCCCTTGTGGGTAACTATATATGATGATATGTGTGACAAGTGGCTCTTCAAAATTAAAAACATAATACTGTGTTCACTTTATTGGTATAAAGCAATGAATGTGGTGTTGTGAGTCCCTGAAGTCTGTTTAAATCTATTTCTGGAGCAGGATGAACTACAGGATGACACGGAAAGTCCCAGTAAATGTCTGGTCACTCAATGACTAAACCATGACCTCTGACCCTGTTTAGTTTCTGTTTAATTTATTCAGTGTATGATTAACTATGTTTGACCAGAGAGAATGTGGTTAGAAACAGAGCGAGCAGCAGTTAAATGTATTATTTACAGCTCCAGGAGGAAAATTAAAGCCATAATTTCTAGAGTATCTTGGATGTAGAGGGCAGTGCTGAGTCTCTGTCCTACCACTGTCACAACAATGTGTCCTTATGAGAAAATTCATCATTTGTTTGGGAAACAATATCAGTAAAAGAAAAGTCCCGTTCAGACAAGTTCAAAAACAATTATGAACATGATCTTTGAGTCATAAGTCAGCTTTGCATAGAAGTCATAGATGGGTTATGGTAATATCTGATAATCTACCAACAATTTTATCATATTAGAAATTTCATGTACTTAGGTCAGCAGGTTTGCATCACCAGGAGTCAGTGCGCCCAAGGACCTGTCCTCACCTGCCACCTGGCTCACACAGCACCCAGCCTTGTCAGCTCCCCCCACATTGGTGACCTCCTGTCATGTATTCAGCCGAGCCCCAGGAGCCAAGGCTTGACCATCAGCCTCTTGCCTGCAAGCGTCCTCCGCTGACCTGGCTTTAAAAGAGTGCTCCGGTTTCCCTAACCCAAGCAAAGTATCCTGGCAAATGTGGTCTTTTGTTTATCAGACTCTGCATGTGAATCCAGCTTACAGAACATCTCAGCTTTAAAAGCTCAAACTCCACACTCTGTATTTTTTGAATTGAGAAACGAGAAGCGAAACGTCTTCAACTACAAAATTGAAGTCCAGTTGTTTTTGTTTTTAACCTTTTTTGTATTTACCATGTCCTGGATGACTGAGAATCTACACCAGCATTTTGTATTGCAGAAATAAAAACATATATATTGACAGATGTACAAAGTTATATAAAAAAATATGCAATTGTCAAAAAAAGAAAAGAAAAGTCCCAACAGGTGAGCAACTGAGATGCTTCTTTAAGCAAAAATGAAAAAAAAAATGTTCTAGTTCAAAACTTCAGGAAGTAGTCACATCCCTTCTTGAACTTTCAGTATTGAAAACAAATGAGGTGGCACAACACAGTGCCTAACATGCCACTCCTAACTTTACTGAAGTTAGTGAGCAACACAGACTGCAAGTTTCCTTGTGGTTCTTAGAGTTTCTAACAGCAGAACGGGAGGCAGAGCTCTCAGTTCTCAGGCTCCTCTCTTGTGGAACCGACTTCCAGTTTCTGTCCGTGAGGCTGACACCCTGTCTACCTTTAAGACTAGGCTTAAGACTTTCCTTTTTGTTTTATCCTGCTGGAGGACATACTGACCACATTTCCTTGATCTGCTGCTGTCTTTACTCTCTCTTGTTTTCATGTTTGTACAAGCAATTATCGTTGCCATTAACCTGTTAATTTTTTTTTTACATAGAAAATACATCTGGACCAATCCTGTGTTGGTCTTTGTCTCTTTCCTTTTCTCTTAAACTCAAGCTGGTTGAGGCAGATGGCCACTCAACCTAAGCCTGCTTCTGGTTCTGCTGGAGTTTCCTCCTGTTAAAAAATGAAATAGAGTTGTTTCTTTCCACTGGCGCCAACATGCTACTCCGGATGGGAGATTGGCTCCAAGTGAGAATATGCCACAATCTGCTGGCCTCCTTAGATAGATAACGTTTACTAATCTGCATTAGTAAAATCTATTTTAATAGGAATAATTATACTGTCACTGGATTTGAGTCAGGATCTGAATTGGATTTATTATTTGGACTTATCTTTTCTTTTGTACAGTGCCCTGAGATTACCTTTGTTATGTAATTGGTGCTATATAAATAATCTGATTTGAATTGGATTGAACTGAAGTTGCATAGATTTTCTTTTTGTTTACAAAAAAGTAACATTGCAACGTTGGGATGTGATGTATTTGAGCTACAGTATATTCAAATAAATACAAAATTTAAATCTATTTATATCATCACTGTACCTTTCATTTTGGGGGAAATAGTCTTTCATTTGTTTTACCAAGCTGATGAATTCTGAGAATTTGTGGAGGATTTCCTGACCCACCATTCTTCAACTGAGCTTTGTGTTTATTTTTATTGGAAATAATGGATTTTCACACATTAACCTGTAACTCAAACTGTGAGCATGTTATGTTATCTTTGTTGATGTGAGTTTTTTAATACGTGAGGAATGTCACTGAGCTGAAATCTGCCTGGTTGTAAACTTTGCTTGAATCATTATATTTAAACTTTGATTAAACGTATATATGGTTCAAAGTAGAGTTTGAAAAGTGCATTTGGTAGATTTCTTCCTCCTAATTCTCTCCTTCTCCTCTGGTTTTGTTGTGATAAAATGACAGGACGCAACAGCTGGTCAGTCCTGCTTGACCCTGCACAAAACACACACACACACACTTCAGCACAGTTACACAAATATCCACCTGTTGCTGCTCCTCATGGACGGGTTTCATCACTCGCTCAGATTCTCTGTTGTGAAATACACCTCATCAGTTTCTCTGTCTCTGGCCTCACATCTGCCAACTCATACGGCAACAAGCCTCACGCGGTGTAACACTCACCCTCCTGTTTGTTACTCAAAATAACGTCAGATCACTTATAGGTCTCGCAGCACACCCCCCGCCCCCCTCCCCACCCCCACCACTCTGTTTGATGGAAGCAACCTTTGACCCAAAATTTCTGTTTTCATGAAAGTGCTCATGGATTTCTGTGGCTACCTTATGTTTACGTCTTTCTGGGGGGCTGATGTTGTTTTTTCTGGAAGTCATCAGTAATTAAGATTACACTAGCAGCTCATCTGCTGCAAATCATGACTTTCAAAAATCATTTTAAAGAAAGTAGTTTTCGCCGACTGAATAATCTGCGTTGATCGTAGCATGAAGGGATAGTTTTGAAACAGAACAAAGTGTTCTCCTTTTGTATAAATACAACATACATTTGCTGTGTTTGTGTGTGTGTGTGTGTGAGGGGGGAGTGCAGGAACAAGTCCAGACATGTAGACATCATGTCTGAACTGGATGTCAGTGGGATCAAATAGACAGAAAATGAGACGAGGATGACACATCTCCTACTGAGATTCACTGTCAGCTGGTAAGAAATGAAGAGAGGTCACAAGAATGAACTGAAAAGTTATATTTTTAAAAAGAAAAAAAGAGTAAAATGATAAAAACTAGATACGATTTTATAAATGTATCAAATCTCATTAAACAAGTCACTAAAAAGACGTAAACTGTGACATGTCTTTAGTTATCCTTCTGTTTTCTGTTTTGCTTTCAAGAAACCACTTTCTTGTAATCTTTTAAAATGAGCTTGAGCAATCATTGTTTGGACTTTAGCTGGTTTTTCATTCACTTGAGGAATGTTTTTTTTATTTGTTTATTGTCATTTAACTCTGACTTGTTAATTATTATTCAGATAAAGGCTCCTAAACTCAAGAGATGAACCAGTTTTGTGTCGACAAATAACAGAAGAACAGACAACTTAGAAATGAGCTCATTTTAAGTCACCTCTTCAGGCTCATTGTTAGCAGCAGCTTGTCACAAAGACACAAAATGATCTGATTTTGTTTGATTGATTGATCACTTGCTACATATTTTAAGCACAAAGTGCACAACAAGCTGCCGTGGTCATTTACAAGGCCTGAACAGAAAATGAGCAAAAAAGCAGCCAAAGTCCAAAAAAAAAATAAAGAAACTTGGAGAACTCTTGATTAAGACCATTTTTAAAGATCACAAGCAAAGCTGGCTCCTTGGAAAGAAGACATAAAGTTAAGGCTAACTGAAGCTTTTAGCATACTAATAGTAGAGTAAAAATATTAGCAATCTTATCATGACAGCTTCAGTTTCCAGTGAAGCAACAGACAATGTTTGCAGATAAATCTCTAACCTCAGACCTGAGAGCTGAGCGTAGCTTCAACTCACGCCAAACAGCCTCCAGGATTCAAACATGACAAGTAAAATCTCTAGATTCAAAGGAGGCTGAAAACAGCACTTTGAGAAGTTAGACAGGTTAAGAGCAGGCTGTGCAGAAGAGTAGCTTTCTTTTTAATGTTCGGCTGTTGAATAGAAACTTGGAAGTGACATAAAAAAATAAATAACTGCTTGAATTACTGAGAGTGGTAATGTTGGTCAATTTGTTATCAAGTTGTTTTCTTACTAAACTTGTTTAAAACCTTTAATACACAAAACACTTAGTTTGAAAAAGCACATTTTAAAAGATTTTTTCCCTGAGTTATGATTTTGCCCAATTCTGCGACACACACGTCAGAGTCAGGAAACCATGGTCAAATAATTTATATGGCAGACTCCCTTTACATGTCCAAGTGTCTGTCTTTGGGTCGTAGCACTCAAAAGTGTCCAAGTCTCCAATGACATCGTGTCCGTCGATGGAGCGCCCGCCCGTCACGTAGAGTTTGTCGTGGAGGACGGTGGCAGAATGGTGCATCCTCCTCTCCTTCAGGTTGGCACACTTGATGAACCTGTTGGCCTTGGTGTCATACGCTATCATTCTGCGGGTGTATCCTGTGACAGCAGAGACAGTAATATGACAGAAGAGGCACCTGGGGCTCCGGCAGAATGCTGAAACTCCACAATCATATTTACTGAAGAAATAACTTAGAATTAATCAGTGTTGATACGCTACTGTCTCTTATTCCATGAATTAAAAACTTTAAATTATATTAATATTTAATAATCCAAGTGGTTAAAAGTTTTAAGGATGAAATAATAAAAATATTGTCTTAGTAGTTAGCATAGCCTATCAAACTGCCCTAGTGCTTTCAAAAGCATGGATGGCCTTAAGAAGATAGATCCACTGAAGTGTGGTTCTGTTGAAAGGTTATGAACATTTAATATACACTTTAATTTTACTTAGTACACAAATATTTCAGCAGAAATATTAAAATCATCTTTCGGGAAGTGCCCTCAGGCTGTACCAGAAGAGCTACTGCTAGCTGCTGCTGCTGCTATTTACTTTTGCAAATAACCATAGATGTAAAGGGTTATGAAAAGCATTTGCATAAATTGAATTACCATAAAGATTTTAGGATTTGAGTTGTTTTAAAATGGCAGCGATCCCCTTTGGTTTGGGCCCACTCAGACTAGCCATTAGCTCGTCAGTACAGTCAAAATTAAACTCTGTTTCTCCAAATTCAGGTAGTTCAAAGATTTATCTACAACAAGTATTGCTCTTAGGTTTTCCATGAAAGCTAACTTTAAAATGTCCAAAAGTGTAAATGCAACATTGAAATCACAAACATAATCTTTTGAAACATTTTTAAGGGTAACATTTTTTGTGTAAAGATTTGTTGTTTTGCAAAATATGAAAAACACAAAACAGAAAAGACCTTTCATTTTCTGTTTTGTTTTGTTTCTTTCAAAGATTTCATTGAAATTTGATGTCTTTTGAAATATTGGTTTCTGTAACATTATTTACAGAAATATTGTCCGTATTTTTAATTAATACGTAAATGTTCTAAGGTGAAATGTTTTCTGGATCATTCTCGTGTTTCTTACCCATCATTGAGTTTCTTTTGTTTTAAATTCTGTCTCTTCTGTTTGTGATGCTGTCTGATATGTTAAGTTTGCTGAAAAATGTTTCTAAAATGTAGCTTCATTATCTGTTTTGTTGCGTTTTCTGAAGCACGCTGGTGAGTTTTGTTTTTGTATTTTAATTTGCCAGTTGTTTTAGCCTGTCACAGCTCTAACACTGTGTGTACCTCCGACAATGTAGATTTTTTCCTCTGTAGCAACAGCAGGAGCGGAAACATTCTTCACCATTCTGTTCTCCATCTTAGACCACATGTTCCTGCCGATGTGGTAAACCTATGGAGGGGGAAGTGCAGGGGAAAATAAATAAAAGGAGTGGATGATTGGGTAGAAATGGAAAGAAGCACTTGACTGCATTTAGTTTCACCAGTATGAGTCTGACAGGGTTTTGCATGGCATCCTCTCCTCCAAACATGTAGATTCTCTGGTTGATAGCAGCGACTGCAGGGTGGAGCACAGCCTCAGGCATGGGTGTCATCGACTCCCACTGATTGAACATACTGTTGTACCTTATATGACAGCAATGAGAGATTGCTTGTTTGCATGTTTTGTTTTGTTTTGCAGCTCACTTTCATTAGCAACAGAAAGCGCTGACTGAGTTTCTCACCTTTCCACACTGTCTGTCAGCTGTCTGTCAGGTCCAAGGCCACCCAAGACAAAGATGAAGTGCAGGTAGGAGACACTGTGGTGGGCAAAGTGAGGCTGAAGCATGGGCTCTGCTGTCCGCCACTGGTTGGTCTTCAGAGACAAGGTGTAGACAGTCGTGCTGACTTGGCTGTCTTTTGTATTCGTGGTCAAGCCTCCAAGAACATACAGTACGCTGTGAAGGGCGACATAGGACGCTTTGTAAAGACGAACAGGCAGCTTGGCGAGCCATTGCCACTTCTGGCTCTTCTCATCAAAGGCTAACGCTTCCCTCGAAGTCAGCTCGTTGTTCTTCCTCCCTCCGACTACCAACAACATATCATCGTAGGTGCAGCGCCGCGGTGCACCCCAAAGTGAATCCATTGAGGAGTCTCGATTGTTCTTAGTGCCAACAGAAAACATGAGGCGTCTCACAGACTCAATGAGCTCAGTACAGAGGGTGGATGACTGGATCAAAGGGTCGTTTGCAATGAACTGGAAGAGGTAGGTGGGGTGGATGTATCGAAGCCGAACCTTCTTGAAAAGGTCGCTGATTGCCCCACACCTGGACATCGGATCATGATGTATCCAAGCAACAAGAGTCTCAAAGACCTGCTCCTCCTCTGCACAAAGGCAATCATCGTCCAGGTATCCCATCAGCTCCTGTAAGGAGAGCTCACACAGATCCTCAGAGGCCGACACATCAGAGAAGCTCTTCATGGCCATCTCTTTAGCCTTGTCTCTTAAACTGTTACAGTTCATTATGTCCGAAAGTCTTATCATGCTCAAGCAGTTGTTCGGTCTCAGTTGTTCCTGAAGGAAGCTTGAGCAGGCCTCAAAAAGGCGGCCATATTGCAACATGGATGCCGCCTGCATCAGAGGGAGCACAATGTCCACGCTGATGCTAATGAGTCCAGTGTAAATGTAGTTGATGATGCTGCTCAGAATGCCTGACGGGAATCCCTTCAGGTCAACCTTGGTCTGCTGGCTCTCCACAAAGTTGTTGCAGAACATGGCTCTGAAGTAAGGGCTGCTGGACACCAGGACGTTACGATGGCAGGGGATCTGCGTGCTCCCTGAACACAGCACCACGTCTGTCAGGATTCTCTCCTGTCTCAGTCTGTTGAGCTGCAGAAGCAGGGAGGAGGAATGATCTTCATCTTTGTAGTGGTGGACCTCCGCTGCAGATGGATCCATCCTGAGAACAGGCCAAGATATGGTTTCAAAGACAATTTGTTTTGAGAAACGAATGCTAACTTTGTGACCATTTTAGAGCTTGAAATGGGATTTATTATTAATCTAGTAAAACAAATGAGTGACACTAATTTTGTCTGTGTTTCATTTAATTTAACCAAAACCTGGATAAGTTTACTTTAGTACTGTACATTTTATGTGTACAAATACACAAGAATAAATAGCTTTTAAGAATTAAAAAGTTCAATAACCTTAGTGCAATGCCATAATTCTCAGCTCTTCTTAGTCAGTTATTGCTCATATAGTAGGCTGTTTATACAATCATGAAAATGGAATTAAATACCTTTAATATTAATATTAAGAATAAACATCCCAAATAAATAACTTACACACTTGCGATTCTTTTCACATCACAGATATTCCTAAATAGGGCCTTTATTTGTCTGATTATTCTGGATTTGTTGTAAAGATTTCTGCTGAAACGTCAGCACTGACATTCTCATGGGAGAACTTGTGGGTGTGTTTTGTTGTGCGGAGACTGTTGGGGTGACAATCAAACTTTTTGTGGCTGCAGCTTTTCAATTTCATGATTTATGAACATGTACAAATGTGTCATTCTACACTTAAAATGAGAGTGTAAAAAAAACATACAATTCTTCACTTCTGGCTTTATTTAGATCCTGCAAACATAGAAGAACCATTATTAAAAGCCCCACTGCAGATCACGAAGCCTTACAAAACAGCTCTTACCTTTTTTTTTATCCCCTTCTGTCTCTGATGTTTTCTTTGGATCCAACAAGCTTCAAGGCAAGTTCTCAGTAGAAAATGTATCGTATTGTCATTTTCCTGAACCCTCTTTCCTTTCTTCTTGTGTTGATGCTGTGTGACCGTATGTGCTCCCCTCTTTGTAGGGAGTGTGTTGCACACTTTGTTGTTATGGTCTCTTTCCACGAGGCCTTTGTACATTCCTCCCCTAAAAATAGAGTCCCTCTTTGGCAACACGGCTGCAGACTCACATGAGCTTTCTGAGAATCTGACTCCATCACCTTTCTGTCTATTGCTTTACCTCTTTCTCTGATGCTTCCCTTATTTTCTACAAACACATACCGCAGCTTTCCTTTCCGACCCCCCCCCCCCCCAATCATCCGTATCTCTGTCTGGTGACTGAATGATTGTAGCAGTAAAAACAGCACTGATGCTTGATAACACTCCTTCTGCTGTCTGCTGGAACTCACAGAGGTATAAAAACAGGATTATGTAACGTAAACAGAGATGTGAGGAGGTCCGTGTTAAAAAAGAAAAACAGGGAACAAGAACATGTGAAACAGTCTGGCTGTAATATTACAAACAAGTTACAACAAGTTCAGTAAGCATTTATCACATCAGCAAGACAGAAAATGAAGATTTAACTCAGGTTATGTTTGGATTTACTTCCACATGGTATTCATTCTTCACGCATGAAGAAAAAGCCTAATTTATCTGTATGTCAACAAAAGATGCTTGCCTTTCCTATGGCTGTGTTTTCCAAGCTCATTTCCATCTCATTTGTTTCATGCTCCTCGTGATGAAAACAAAAAAAAAAGAAGCTCCTTTTCTGTAGCTTTTGTAGGAAACATCCCACAAGGTGGCAATGTGATTGTTTACCCGTTCCCCACAGCTGGAGAAGAATCAAAGCATGTTGCTCAAATGTGGGCACGTAAAGACAAAACCTAAAGGCATTTTTAGTCATCACATTTACGGACGAGGCATGTTTTTCCCTGTACACAAGCTTGTATGCTGAAGCACAGCAAATTAGACACAAAAAGCCGCTTGGATTGAATTCAGTGAGTGGTGAATCACTGGTTTTAGACCATAAACTAGAGTTCTGTGAGCTGCATCGCACCTTCCTGCTCCGAGATGGCTGAAACAGCTGGTGCTCAGCACTGCAGCTGATGCAAAACAAAAACCTGTGGTGTGATGTTAAACACTGAGGTCACAATAGTTCTGCAACTTCCACAAAGACAGCAGCAACAACTAAACAGCACCATCTAGTGGTTCCTGTTGGTATAAATCTAACTAACTCATTCTGAAAATTGTGAATAGTTGACTTTTTTGTCAAGTGTACAATGACAGGTTTATGTTAAGTTGGTATTTACAGCTGTAGACAGTTTTTTTTTTGCAACAAAATACCAAAATTAAATATATTATCTGCTCTCTTTGCATTGAATCTATCCATCCATCCATCCAGCCATCTTCTTCCGCTTATCTGGGGTCGGGTTGTGGGGGCAGCAGCCTAAGCAGGGAGACCCAGACTTCCCTCTCCTCAGCCACTCGGGCCAGCTCCTCCGGGGCAGATCCCAAGGCGTTCCCAGGCCAGCCGAGAAACATAGTCTCCATCGTGTCCTGGGTCTTCCCCTAGGTCTCCTCCTGGTGGGACATCCCCGGAACACCTCACCAGGGATGCGTCCAGGAGGCATCCTAACCAGATGCCCAAGCCACCTAAACTGGCTCCTCTCGACGTGGAGAAGCAGCGGCTCTACTCTGAGCCCCTCCCGGATGACCGAGCTTCTCACCCTATCTCTAAGGGAGACCCCAGACACCCTGCAGAGAAAACTCATTTTGGCCGCTTGTATTTGCGATCTTGTTCTTTTGGTCACTACCCAAAGCTCGTGACCATAGATGAGCGTAGGAACGTAGATCGACCGGTAAATCGAGAGCTTTGCATTTTGGCCCAGCTCTCTCTTCACCACGACAGATCGGTACAGCGCCCGCTTCACTGCAGATGCTGCACCAATCCGCCTATCGATCTCCCGCTCCATTTTTCCCTCATTCGT
>JAOXNZ010000054.1:20396020-20408716 GCA_028566095.1 Kryptolebias brasiliensis | reverse complement strand
CATGCCCCATGGTTTTGTCGTAGTCTTGTGATCTAAATATGATGCACAGGAATTTACTCACAGACACAAAGATAGATATTATTTTCTCCATTTGAAAGATTTTAGCTTTGTCCAGACCTAAACCCCCATGAAACTCCAAAAGAAAAATGCTGAAATACCCCAGCCATGAATAGATGGAAGGACGTAACATGCTTGAGCTAGAGGTTTTAACAAGGTAGGGATTGTCAACTGGTAACCTCACTAAGAAATTAAAATATTGGGATGTCTTATTCATTTGAATAGTAAACAGTGTCCTATACGTCATGGGTCAAACAAAACGATTGACAAACTAC
Organism: Kryptolebias brasiliensis; assembly: GCA_028566095.1. Classification (NCBI taxonomy): domain Eukaryota; kingdom Metazoa; phylum Chordata; class Actinopteri; order Cyprinodontiformes; family Rivulidae; genus Kryptolebias; species Kryptolebias brasiliensis. Next base: position 20,408,384 of record JAOXNZ010000054.1, on the reverse strand, counting down.
AAAACTGAAAGGTGTGTTTCCATTTGTTTGAAAAAAATTGTGTAAAAAGCAAATAAATAAATAAATAAAAACAAAGAAGTGTGTTTGGTAAAATGTGAAACACTCACATCTACACACATCATAGGTAACTGTGAGGCCCAGTTTATATGTGAACGATCTGAAAACATAAATCTTCTGAATGTTACACATTTACACAGTAATTCTGTGATCGCAATCGCTGTTCAGATGAGACCACAAAAGACATTGGATCCGCTGTAGTTTCCATGCCAGGTCACGGGCTTAGAGACATCAGTCTTAAGCATGAAAACAGTTACATCCAAGATGCCGAATACACGAGCATTTAATTGCACCAACGATGAAGTCGGGTTGCTGACACGCGTTACTTTAACTTATAATTCCAAAAAGATTCAGGAAAATGTTGACTTTTGACTGACTGTGCATGTACAGACACTTCCACTTTCAGGTAAACTGCTTTTTCCCATGAAAGGATGCCTGGAGTTTCAAAAAACTTCCACTCAGAGAACTGGATTTAAAAAGTTTCGGTGTCGGAGAATCCGATTGCTGCTGCTGTTTAGACGAACGGCTGAAATGAAACAGGATTGTTCTCATTTCAAAAACAGCATTGTGTAAACTCCATCCAAGTATGAAAAAATGACCACATAGCTTACATTTTCAAAACAAAAGAACCAAATTATGTCAATTTTTACTTCCATAAACTTAAGTCACAAAATTAACACTTAAATTCTGTTCTGCATACATGTGATTGTTTTAACCCTCCTGAAGCCCTCAAAAGAGACAGAGACAAAGAGAGGTAGAGAAGCCCTTGTAAAGTCGGGTCATTTTGACTCGAAGGCCACAGGATGGTTAAGTAATAGTTTATATTTAATCAGCTGTAACCTGTTGGCAACAGAAGCTGAAGACCAAATTGAACATTTATTTGACCTGACTGTGAACTAAATGGGGTGGCAGTGGCTCAGGAGGTAGGGGTTCATCCTATAACCGGAGGGTTGTCGGTTCAAACCCCTGATCTGTCCGTCTCAGCTGTTGTGTCCTTGGGCAAGACACTTCACCTGCCACTGGTGGTGATCAGAGGGTTTGGTGGCGCCTGTGTCAAGTCAGATTTATTTATATAGCACTTTTCAGCAACAAGGCGGTTCAAAGCCCTTTACAGCATGAAAACAAAAATACAGAGTCATCGTGAAAACACACACAACAATATAACAAGCTAAACTAAACTTACCTAAAACATGAGCTAAGATTATCTAAATAAGACACAAAAGTACAGAGTAAATGAACTAAACTAAACTAAAGTAATGGTACCAGAAGGCCAACTAAGAGTTAAAACATTTGATTAAAAGGCCAACTAAGGAACAGAGGATATAAACAGGTAAGCTAAACTTATCTAAAACAAGTCATACTAAATAAGCTTAGCCAAACAAACTAAAATAAGTTTAAACAAGCAAAGGCAGGATAAAACTGACTAAGTCATACTAAAATAAACTGAGGAAAACCAAATTAAGATATAATAAGCTAAAACTAAACTACGATTTATGAACCTCAGCTGAACAGATTAAGATAAACTACACCTTTGCTAATGCTAATTCAACTAAACTTTTAGCCAATTCAGCTATGCTAATGCTGATTCAATATAGGTAAAGCTAATTCAACTATGCTAATGAGACACAGTGGGAGGGAGGAAGGGAGGGAACAACATTAAACATCGGAGGAGGAAGGAGGGATGGAACGGGGGGTGAGGGAGGGAGGAAACGAAAGAGTGAGAGCGATGGTGGAGGAACGCCCACGGATACCAGATAGGCCTCAGTCTGCCATAGTCCTGATAGTGATGGAAAGTTTTATCAGCCGGCCTTGGAACCTAGCTGTCACAGATCTGCAGGTGTCCTGGAGAAGAAGAGTATCAAGTTTACATAACATCCAGTGGAATTTTGAGATAGCCAGGCTTCCAAGGCCGACTCAGTGAAGCCAGATTCAGAAATCAGAATTGTTTAGGTCAGACGGTCCATCCATCCATTCATCCATCTTCTTCCGCTTATCGGGGTCGGGTCATGGGGGTAGCAGCCTAAGCAGGGAGACCCAGACTTCCCTCTTCCCAGCCACTTGGGCCAGCTCCTCTGGGGGAATCCTAAGGCGTTCCCAGGCCAGCTGAGAAACATAGTCCCTCCAGCGTGTCCTGGGTCTTCCTCTGGGCCTCCTCCCAGTGGGACGTGCCCGGAACACCTCACCAGGGAGGTGTCCAGGAGGCATCCTAACCAGATGCCCGAGCCACCTCAACTGGCTCCTCTCGACGTGGAGAAGCAGCGGCTCTACTCTGAGTCCCTCCCAGATGACTGAGCTTCTCACCCTATCTCTAAGGGAGACCCCAGACACCCTGCAGAGAAAACTCATTTCGGCCGCTTGTATTCGCGATCTTGTTCTTTTGGTCACTGCCCAAAGCTCGTGACCATAGATGAGGGTAGGAATGTAGATCGACCCGTAAATCGAGAGCTTCACCTTTTGGCCCAGCTCTCTTTTCACCACGACATATCGGTACAGCGCCTGCTTCACTGCAGACGCTGCACCAATCCGCCTATCGATCTCCTGCTCCATTTTTCCCTCATTCGTGAACAAGACCCCGAGATACCTAAACTCCTCCACTTGGGGCAGGACTCCTTCCCTGACCTGAAGAAGACACTCTACCCTTTTCCAACTCAAGACCATGGCCTCGGATTTGGAGGCACTGATCCATTCTTTATTAAGTTGATAAGGAATACCCCTTTCTTTCTTATTTTTAAGAGCCAGTGCAAATCTGTTTACAGATGATAAATGAAGCAGGTGAATCAGTGCTGAAGAATTACTATTTTTTTAATTGGTTTAAGAAAAAACATTTAAAGAATACATTTAACTGGACATGATAATTTGCTTCAGAAGTGCAAATGTCAGAAAAATTAATTCCATAAACATCTTAACCTTTAAAAGTGGATCAGAAGTTGCCCATTTTACTGCAACTCTATGGTGTTGCTGACATGGGATGCTAACTTCTGGCACTTTATTTAAAGCCACTGCTTTAAAGACAGTGGACTGTTGGAGTTAGATGACGCCTCTCTCTTTTTTAAGCATCTTAATGCTGGTGATATCATCCTGATGTCACAAAGGCAGATGATATTATTAGGTGTAATAAATTAGCTCCTCCCACTGCCTTTGACATATGTTTTCAAAGCTAAATGTAGCAAAAGCTAAATGTAGCTAAAAGCTAAGTATAACAAAAGCTAAAATGGACAAAAGGCTAGCTAAAAAGTAAAAGTAGCAAAACAACACTTATTACCTCCACCAAAGAGGTTATGTTTTCAGTAGTGTTGGTTGGTTGGTTTGTTTGTTTGTCTGTCTGTCTGTCTGTCTATCCATTTGTCTGTTAGCAAATTAGCGAGTCCACCTCTTGAGGAAAGGTGATAGATATTGGCTGTCGCACCTGAACCTAGATCTTCAGATTGAAAAAATCAATTAAAGGCTGAAAACGACTAAGAAAGTCCTTACCTATCAGAAAAGGAATGTACTCAAGAGGCGACACATACACCTGATGTATAAATGTCATGGGACCAATTTGGAGCTGCACCAGACACCACAGATAAAGTGGTGTCATTGGGTGCATATGGTCGCACATCCAAAGATTGCGGTTGGAGTTTTAATTCTTTGTTGGCACGGTTTGCCGCTAGATGCAGCTTCTCGAAGAGAGTGGCTGTCATGAAAATTATGTCTGCAGATGTGTCTAGAAGTACGTTGTGAGTCAAAATCTGTTTCAGTGTCAATGAAAGGTACAAATTTGTGCAACTCCCCCTACATCTGGGAGCTATAATCCTCAAGCAGGGGGTCTTCAGGCTCCTTCTGTACCACTAGGACTGCACTCGGTGCAGTTAAGTTGCCAGTTTCAGGATCTGGATTTAGGTGTACAGTGTCAGAGCTCTCACCTGCAGCAACAGAAGGATAGTCTACGTCTGCAGTGACAGGTTGGGACTCAGGTTCTGTAGCTTTGTCCTCCAACTGCTGGTTGGAGACACTTGGAGACTCTGGTTCAGACACAAGATCAACAATGGATAGGTCAGCCTTCTTGGCTTTGTCTTTTTTTTCTTAAAAACATCTTTTCAAGGATGCTTCTGATGGGCTCCATGTCAAGGTAGAGCTTTTCTCCTGAGGCTTTTGAGACCCTTGACCCTTTTCAGGGTGAGAGTTGAGCTTTCTCACGATGGGGGGGTGCCAGTCATGAAATTGTTGCATCTATCTTCGAGGATTGTCATGAGCTACATACCTGCGGTTCTGATGTAGGGACTTCTGCCTTACTGAAAGTCCTTATTGTGGTTCCAGTGCTTGGAGCACAGGTTAATTTGACTCCTCCAAGACTTTGCCCTCTGCCCTGTTTGGGGTTCTTAGGCCGGAACCACTCATGATCCTTGTTGGATCTTGGTAAGGGAGGTGTAGAGTGTCCTGCCTCCACAAGCCTCCTAAAGCTCCATTGGCAGAGAGCTTGTGTTTACAGCCAGTGTCATGTTGGGCTCTTAAGGGCTTACCATTAGGTTGTCTGAGCTTCTGGAAAGCTAGGCATGCCTACACATGGAACTGTCAGACAATGGCAGTGCACGGATTAACCATCACACCCAACTGGTGAGTCACAGAAGGATGAAGGTTCTAAACAAAGAGAGACTTGAAGTACAAGTCTTCTTTCACACCAGTTCCATTCCTTTACCCAAAGAAGGCCTGAAGGAATCGATAGTAGTATTTTTGAGGCGGTTCTTGCCTGTCTTGTTTGACTTTTAAAGCCAAAGTTAGCCCAGACTGGAGAACAAAAATTTGAGAATTTCTTCTCCAAGAGTTTGTCTTTACATGAGAAGGTTGACACTCAATAAACTAGTTAACCTTTTAGCTGGCAGATATATTTTGTCCTCCACTGTGGCATGTGGGAATTTCTTTAAATAAAACTTGATATTTTCCAAATATGCCAAATATAACCAAGTATTATCTGATCTCTCTGAACTTGCTCAAACTGTGGCATGTTTTTAGCCAACTTGCCCAGGTCTCAGTCAGACGGGGCTACCTGAGCTTAATGAGAAAAAGACGGGGTTGGTTTTAGCTGGCTCAGGAGTGGCCAGAGAAAACCTCAAGATGTTGGCATGACAGGAAAAACAAATTAGTTGAAAAATGCTACTTTAGATGTTTCTTATTTATACCACTTACTTTTACAGCCTTTTTTTACCTTTTGAGATGCACTGCTGCCATCAAATTCAAACTGACCTTTTTTCCTGGTACAATTTCTTAGTTTAAGCATTTTATATGTTCACTATGTTCCATTTTGAATAAAATATGGGTTTATGAGATTTGCAAATATCTGCATTCTGTCCCAACTTTGTCAGAATTGGAGCTGAAGTATATGCATACAGATATATGACTGAAATCATCTATGTAAGGCTTTGACCATTTAATAACCCCCCATTTGTTGCTCTTTGTTTATTGGCAAAGTCGCAAGAAGCAGCAGCAACAGTAGTAAGCGTCCTCCTATGCCTCCTTTCAATATGAGACAATAAAGCCCACCCTCCATCCAAGGACTCTTGCAATTAGGCTGAAATGGGACAAACCATTTGAAATTGGTGCCACATGCATTTTCTTTACAAAAGACACATTTATTTTAAATAATTTGAGGATCTTTTTGAAGCCATCACTAGAATCAGAAACATACAAAACCAAATCTTTTTTTGTTTGTTTTTGGGCTTTGGAGATTTTTAAAAATGATTTATTTTAGCAGCACAACACTGCCCACACTCCAAGCCTCAGATGTAGGGGCTGTGGGGTTTCTAACAAAACAGGCTCTTCCTGTTTCCTTCTCATGATACTTCTTTCTTTGGTTTCTTATCTGGAACCCCAACATTTAAATGTATACATTTTAAAAGGTCATAGAGCAATGTTTAAGCTTACTTTGAGGGTGATCATTTTTCTTTTATGTGAACCAAATTCATGATGACCAAAGAATCTAATCTTACACATTTCAGTCTTTATTTTCATGCCTTTTTTTAAAGACATGAACTAATTAGTATATCTGTGTAGTATCAATGTGTGGTGTTCACATGTTTTTTGTAATCTCTAATGGCAAAAAAGAAAATCAATTACTTGTTCAGCTTTCTTTATCAACAATTTTTCTCTCCTTTTTATGAAAGTTATGCTCATTCCCAAAGAGTGGAGAAATGGAGGCTGTAAAAGCAGCTATTCTGCAACTTATTTCTTCACAATTTAGGAGTTATTGACCTTGAACATGAGGGTGGATCTGTATTAAAAATGGTCAGTACAATGCAGGAATTTCTGATGTAATTAATTAAAAACACACTCATTTTTACCAACCTTTAGCTCAGGTTTGTTTGCAATTCTCAGCTGAAATTCATCTCCCTCACCTTGTTTCACTCATTATTTACTCTCTGGTTCTTTTTTGTTTCGCTGTGTTATCATTCTTCCTCCCTCGCGCTTTCTCTTTGGAAACCTTGATACACCTCTCTTCCTCCCTCATTCCTCTCAGACTCCTCCCTTGCTTTTCTAAACAACATCCAAATTAATGGAAAGTCCTCCTGTGTGGTGCAGCTTTGGGGGATCAGGATGACTGTTCTGACCTTGTCGAATATCAGCCGTGTTTAGTCAAACCAGATGCATTCGACGCCTGAAATCACTTATAGGAAACATTAGGAGCTAATCTTCTAAACTGTGATATCAGACAAACATTCCTCAGGAAAGAGGATGCCTCCTACTAGTGAAAGTACTGTTTCACCCTCATCTCATTTCCTTAATACAAACTCTGTCTCTTTCCTCTGACGGCAACACATTGGTACAGCAAGTTTTAGCACCTAATCACCAATTTGATAAGAATCAAAAACAAAAATCAAAGATCAAGTTTTCAGCTTTAGCCTGTTTTCCATTGCGCTCAGCCTCCTTGGTCTCAGGAGCTTTCTTTGGGTTTGTTTCACTGAGGGCAGTCAGCTCAACTGAGTGTATCTGTGGATTTCTATTTGCAGTTTTTGTTTGCCTCATCTGCATTGTAGTCTCTTTCCTCCTGACCACTGAGGGTTTAATCGAGAACTGGGAAACAAGGTTGTTTTTTTCAAACGGTATAGAAAAATGCTACCTCGCAAATTAGAAATACTCATCCAGCAGGCTTCATTTGTGCTGAGTTGTAAGACAGTTATCACTTTTTTCTTAGTATGTGGAGTTAACCCTGAACTCAACCTGCTGTAGTAAAGAGGCTTTTTACTGACAAAGCTACAGTTTACTTAACGTGTTTGCATTGCTGCTCAGGTTCCCTCAGCTTTCAGAGACATTATGCAAGATGTTTCCACTGCATTTCACACTGAGGCAACATTGTTGAAGTGTGCTGTTGAGCAGTAAGAGGTTTATGGGTTGAGAGCAGTTCAGCTCTTATGTAATATCACAGGTTCTTTGGCAAAGCCTTTAAGTAAAAATAATTGGTGTTACTACTACCGTTTCACTCAGTTTACTGTAATCTACAAAAACATCAACCTTTGAATTCACTATAAGGAATTCGGAGCACAAGGTTGAATCAGAAGAGGTTCAGGTAGCAGCAGATGTCTGACTGAAATCGGTCTGTTTACAAAAAGATAGTTCAGCTATTTTAAGTGGAATCTCTGGAAAAGCCATTGTGGTAGATAGTTGTTTTGAATGGCCTCAGTTTGGAGAAATAGAGTTTAAGACAACAGTACAGATGAACTAACAACTAATCTTAATACAGCAAAGACCAAAGAGGATTGATGTCGTTATAAAATAACTAAAGATTTCAGGGTGAATCATGCAAAAACTCTTATATAAACCCATAAGGTAGTATCACTAAGCTGCAATTGTTGAGGACTAGTTCGAGACACTAAATTGCTGAAAAACTGTCAAGAAAACTTGCAAATTTTCACTCAGAATCACACTAAACAGCATATTTGCATAAACCCCTGCTGAAATTTGGGCCAAAATTTGTTGAGATTTTGCATCCATATTAGCAAAATATACAGCTCTGGTGCTCTCGATTTGCAGAAAGAAAACAGTGAGGCATTACAGACAAGCTCTAGATGGCCGCAATGGCTCTGTGATGAGGTCAAATTATTTGAACATGTTCAAATTCTTGCTGCACAAGAGCAAAGCCCTGCAACTGCGACTGAGAAGCCTCACAAACGTTTTGGGTAGCCTTAGATAATACAACCTGGTACTTAGTACCAAACTGATATGTACCGGTCTGTTTTATGTATTGCTACTGCGTTTTGGGCATTTTAGAAACTCTCTTTTAAACGCCATTCACAATTTGTTGCCAACTGTCACAGCCCAGTGAGATATGATCTTTTCACCGCCGTCAGTTTCACGTCACACAGTTACTGACATGTAATTCTGTGGTCGTGGGGCTAGTTGTAGCACTTTTAGTGCAGCCTGGGGCACTTCAGGCAGGAATTTCATAATATTTCTGCCAGGATAACCCAGTAATGTGAACCTGACAGATATGTAAAGGTTTATTAAATACTGTTTGCATTAATAAAAGTAACATTTTAAAATGTCTGAACTATTTTTGTAAGCTCCCTCATGGAGTGGATTCTCATGTTCTGGATACACTATTAGCATACACTTTTAAATTTAATTAACTTTAGATCAGAGTAGCAAAAAACCTGTTCTTACTTTACTGACAGTTGCTGAGGTTCATCAAACGTTTGTGTCAGCCTTGAACAATCATCTTTTTTGGGATGGCAGCTTTCAAAGTTGAAGAAAATCCTTATCAGTCCTCATCAATATTTGTAGAAAATGATCAAAAACAAAGATTGATGAAGTGAAATACTGGAAAAAACCAAAAAATCCTTTGGATATAATTAAGTTTATGAATGACCCTATTACGATGTAATGTCACACAGGCATTTCAAAAATTAATAAAATAAAGATTTGAACACTAAGTCGACGCTGTGTGAGGCTGAATCTTAAGTGATTCAAGCAGAGAGCTCGCTCTTTGTTCGAGGTTTGGCAGCAGATTTTTGATTCAGCTTGAGGTGATTTATTGAAGACTGCTGCTCTGAATATAAACAGAGGGTGAATAACAATAATTTCCCAAGGTTGTCACAAAAACATCCTACAACAGGAAAGTGTCTTGAGCTAGCTGTCACAGTTTAAACATTTTCTCATTCAAATGGACAATGACTGGATCATGGGAGGTTTTTACTGTAATTTTACTAGAGAATTGACTCATTAAATAAATCCACTCTTGCATATTTACTACCAGACACTATTTTCTGTTCTACTCAGTTTTCTCTTTAAAAAGAAAATTACAAAAAGATTTTAGTTGATAAAATGCTTAGAAATAAATAATCAAATGGTTATTTTTTAAACTAAATATTAGTTGATGACAATCTTTGTGAGGTAGGCAAGTTATGGGGTTTTTAAACAGTTAATATGTTACCTGTTGTAGATAGCTTTTTGATTGACCTCAGTTTGGAGGAACAGATGAGTTGAGAGCTCTCAGTTACTGACAGGTTATCAGGTAGTCCAAGTGGGAACCAGACCAAAGTGGATTGCTGCTGTCTTAAAACAACTCCAGTCTCAAAGGTTTTCACAGAGGTTTATGTGAGCGCTGCGTCATAAACCTTTACATTGCCGTCAGTTTCACATAACGAGGTTATTTGCGTAGAATCCTACAAATATGTACAAGAATAAATAGCAGCAGCTAACTGTAGTACTTCTTCAAAGAATATCAATATTTTTGCCAAAATACTAATGCAAATGCGATGGTAATGTAAAGGTTTCTGAAAAAGCGTTCATATCAACCTAAGAACTGTTTTAGACTGGAGTTGTTTTAAAAAAGCAAAAATCCACTTGAATCTTGTCCCCAATCAGACTAGCTGTTAGCTCGTCAGTCAGTCTGTTTCTTCTGACTGAGGCTGTTCAAAGAGCTATCCACAACAGGTAAGATACTATCTTCATAACTCTCCCCCACAGAATCCATCCATTTCTTTTACAGGCTTTTTCCTTTTTGCCCATCTCCAGCTGCCATTGGACATGCATGTTTTTGGTCAGCAGGAGGAAACCAGAGTATCTGGAGAAAACCTACATGTGCACAGGGAGAACATGCAAATTCCACCCAGAAAGACCCCAGCCGAGAGATGAACCTGCGACCTTCTTGCTGCAAGGCGACAACTCAAACCACTGCCCCTCAGTGCCACCCCTCCCACAATATCCCACTTCAAAAGATATGAATTATCACTTTTTAGCTGCAGAAATCCTGACTCTGACGGAGTAGGTTAGTTATCAATGTAAAAAAAAATAAATAAATAAACCAATCAAATAAATAAAATAAATAAAGCGAGAAACATTAAAATCCAATTTCAAATAAACAGCACCTGAATGAAAATTTTAATTTGTGTGTTATTAAACAGTTTACAGAGAGTGCTTAGAAATTTTTTTTTTTCTCCCACTCAAAAAGAAAGGAATGAGGTGGGTGTTTAATTGCTGTAAAGCTTCTGGTGAAGGTTTGGATTTATTTAAAAACAGATGAACATCTGCCAAAAAAAACAAACAAAAAAAGACTAAATAAACCAGAGAAAAGGCAGTTGTCAATAACTGTATGCAGAACTTGAGCCAATGGTCCTTTAAAGATAAAAAAAAAACGAAGAGTAGACAAAAACATCCACAGGGCTGAAGAAGTTTTTCATAGTTAGTTTTAAAAGAAGTCTCCCACTTCTTTTTAAAAGAAGTGGGAGACAGGTGGCTGGTGATGCATCAGTGGGGACACGCATAACTACATGCAACATGTTTAATACAAAATAAGACAAGCTTGAAGGTAAGCCTTTCACGAGGTTTGAAAAATGCCAGATGGATCTTAAATTTCAGATATTACTACAGTTAATTAAATCGAACCATAGCCAGGGAAACTTTAGGCAGTGGGTTGTTTTACAGCAAATGTTTTTTTTGTTTTGTTTTGTTTTTTTCAGCATGAACAAAGCAGCTTGCACCAAATGTACAGAGATAAATAGCTGTTTCTTCCTGCTTGAGCATAAAAGCACGCATGGTGTATTGGAAGGTCATTTAGAAATGGAACGAAGACATCCTGTCTCCTGCAGCCACAAACTGTTGAGACCGCTGTTGTCGTTTCACAACAACAGAAAAAACAGAGCACCTCTACTCCACTCTAACATCTCCCTGCTTAGATAAGAACAAATGTGAGCAGGCGAGCGAGCATTATTAAAAACGATCAGTCAGTCAGATAGCTCTCATCGTACTGCTGCCAGCCTGAAGCCCAATGTGTCTCTGTGGAGCCCCTGATATTGAATAAAAAAAAAAGACATGCCACACTCTCGGAAAATGGTTTGACTTTAATATGCAGCAAAAGTAGAAACATTTCATCTCCCTGGAGGTATTAGATTTGAGTGACCAAACTTTGATGGTCTGGTCTACATGGATGCAAAGTTAAACAGAAATGAGAGGCAGCTTCTTTTTGAAAAGCTGTTTAGGGTGAGATGGATTGATACACTGATGCAGAGCATAAAAAAGTGTTCACCCCTTGGATGTTTTAGGCTTTTTTTTTTCTGCTATTATAAATCAGTCATGGTCAATATAAAATGTTGCAAGTGGCACACTAAAAACAAACCAAAACAACAACAAAGATCAAACATTGAGGTGAATAAATGAAAGACCGTTCAGACAGGAATTGGCACAAACTTGACACTGCTGAACAGAGGGAACAAACCTTTTACTCTGCAGTCCCTCACCAATACAGACATTGTTGCAATCAATTTTTTTACTGAAAAATGGGGACACAAACTAAACTGTAAATGAAAAACAGAACCCTATAATACTAATACTAATATTTGATCACTGTAGAGAGCAATAAAAATGTTTTTTGTATGTGGAGAAAATAACTGTGCTAACTGTGAATTTAATTTCAAGCTAACAATTTCAAGCAATTTTAATAAAAAAAATACTCAAAGATTGAACACAATCTGCTGGCTTCCTTAGATAGATAACTTTTACTAATTAGCTCTTTATAATGTATGTGAATGTTTTTGTACAGCGCCCTGAGACGACTTTTGTTGTGACTTGGTTCTATATAAATAAACTGAATTGAATTGAGTTTTTCATCAAAGCTCCCCATCTTAGAATTATTGGATTAATTAGTGATATAATTGACTTGGCAACATGAAAGATCACTTTACTGCCGGGGGAAAAAGCTACAGGTGGAGCGATACTGGCTAGATGTAGTTGAGCTCATACACTCACCGGCCACTTTTGCCACCGGTTGGACCCCCTTTTGCCTTCAGAACTGCCTTAATCCTTCGTGGCATAGATTCAACAAGGTACTGGAAACATTCCT
>JAOXNZ010000054.1:20381937-20395920 GCA_028566095.1 Kryptolebias brasiliensis | reverse complement strand
TGCAGCAGATCGTCTTGGCCATGTCTACATGCCTAAATGCATTGAGTTGCTGCCATGTGATTGGCTGATTCGACATTCGCGTTAAAGAGCAGTTGGACAGGTGTACCTAATAAAGTGGTCGGTGAATGTATAATCAACCTAATGTTGGAAGTTTAAAAGACGAAAGGTTTGTTTCTCCTGCAAGATCACTCAGGTGGGGAAAGGTTCTGACTGTTTGTACCGCATGTGTCTAACAGCAGTTCAGAGTTCCCAGCCTTCTTGGAGTGAGGAATGTGTGAACGTGCACAGCCTGGGGACACGTCCATGTAGGCAATGACACAGAGGACAGTGCCCTTGGAATGGCAGACTAAGATGAACTTGAGGGTGTGCTCCAACTAGAAGATACCTTTCTCATCCTTCCAAGGAAAATCTTTGCTGGGGTACTGGAGAACAGAATTGAACTGACATTCAAACCTCGGATTCAGAAGGGGCAATGTGGTTTTCATCTTTGACGTAGAACACTTAACCTCTTCTTGCCGGGATCACTGAGGGTTTGCCCAACTTGTCTTTATGTGGAGTATGATCTTTTGGACCACTCAGTCCTTGGACAACTGGAATAAAAACTTAGTTTGTATAACCAGTAATTATTCAGACTTGTTTTTTGGCTCCCTGGACATCACATCCATGGGGGTTCACCACCTGCGGAGAGAGAAGTTGCTGGGTGTGATGTGAGCAGGATGGCAGGTGAGGGTGGGTGCCTGGGCACACAGATTCCCTACTTTACAAACTGGCCCTGGTGAATGATAGCCCTTATACAGTTTGCCAAAATGAAAACAACAGCACTGATCCAAATATCCACACACTCTCCCTCTCTTTCTCACAAACTGGATTCCATCGATCAGTTGTCCAGGCAACAGCAGCATGCCACGTGTGGCGTGCTGGCAGGTTAAGATGAAAGCGCCTGGAGGAGGTTGTGCAAATCACCCTTTGCACCCCATCAGATTCCCATATAAATCCCGTGTACAAGCCTGCCACAGGGTGTTTCTCTCAGCTGTAGTGCAGCACTTTTTGTGTGTCATTAGCAGTTTTGGTATGAAAGATCTCCATCACTCAAATAAATGATTTAAATAAACTCATATTTTTTTCATCTAAAAGTTTATTTTAGTGCCACGACTATGAGGTTATTCTCTTTGTTTTTTTTCTAAGTTGGGTCTGAATACATGAAAACCTACCTATACAGTGCAGTTTTATTTAAAGTCTGAAGATACAAAAAACAACTTAGACAACATATAGACAATATATCTATGCTATTTACAGCTGCCCTATTTAACAAGATAACAACAGCTGAAATGCTACATGAGGAACGCAAGAGCAGGAAGATGCCACACACTCGGAATGTGGACAGTTGAGTTTGTGGTAAAGCACAGCATGAAAGAGCACATACCATGCATACAGACATAAATATTCTACGTATGCTGTGACTCCATAATCACAACATCAACATGCAAACACACACACACATACTGTGTTATACAGTCCATCAGCACTGGCCTCACTGTTATTGAGGCATTAGCTTCTAACCTTGTGCTCTGCAGCTCCCAGCCTCATTCATTTCCTCCATAATCTCCTCTGCAAACTTTGTGTGAACTCCAGGGCAGATACTACACTGATTCAGGAAGTAGAACAATAACAAAATGCAGACTTTTGTGGCTGGTCTGCTTGTTTACCAAATTACATTCAAACCTGACAAATTTGTTTCTTGGTTCATTAAACGAGATATGCAGATTTCTTGTAATCACACACATCAGACACTTCTAAAATATAGGTTTTCCTATCAAAATAACAGAGTGGAGTCAGTCTGCTTACTTTGGCAGCAGCATTACAAGGCATTCACAGTGAAAGTTGTTCAATGAGAAGTAAATTGTTCTACACTGTTTCCACTTTCCTGTCTCTCTTTCCTTCCCCGTCATGCTCTCTGTGACGGCCTTTTCTCGCACTGTCTGTCTGATTAAAGCACCCAGTTTCTGCATTTCAGTCCACTCTGAAAGCTGATTTTGCTTGCCAAACAAAACCAGATGCAGGGAGCCTGAGAGAAATTATAAACTCTTGTCAGCAAACATCGAGTATGCTTCGTTTTCCACTCCAGGCTGGTTAGAGTACATTTCTCTTCAACAAAGTGACAGGGGAAAAAAAACCTAAAAAAAAACCCGAAAATGTGTCATAGAGTTATGGCTGAAATTATTGTCTGCATAATTTGACAATTAGCCTATTTCAGTGCTGCATTTACAGATGAGCATCTGTTTACATGCAGGAAAGTGTTGTGAAGCTTTAACAAGATAGGCAAGTGAACATTTAGAGTTTAATTTCAAGTCTTCTCTGCCAACGAAATGCACCAATGAAAAAGAAAAGAAAAAGTTTCCCAAACTGATGCAAAATAAATAGCATTACATGTCTGCACATGTGTTTGATGCCACTTTGATGCAAACCTGATGAGCCTATCTGTGTTTCCTCTTGATGTTTTCAGCAGAATGGGATTTGATACTTGTATAATAGCTCCCTCTTCACAAACTCAGGTCACATTTATTTAGTCAAAGTAACTCGGGCCTTACTTTTGTTTCCAAGCAGTTCTGTTACCTATAAATATTCCTGCTGACCTTGAATAAACCAACAGCCTGCAGAGATAATCCTGCATCCACACAGAGGAGCGAAGAAACTGCATTTAAAAATCCACAAGAAGTGAGTGACTGTTGGAAAATTACCGCTGGCTTTCTTCTTTTTTTTTTTATTTATCCTCGTGATAGTTGGTTCAGTGAAGGAGATGGCAGAGAGGAGTGTGGTGTGGTGTTCTGGCCCTGCATGTTAGGAAAAGGCTGTGATTGTGACTGGCAGAGCAGAGACAACAGTGGAAAAAAAAGGGACGGAAGGCCCAGAGACAAGGGCTGCAAAAGTAATGCATGTCACATCGATGAGGCCACGCCAAAAGAAGTTGGGAACGGGGGTCGGCTCCTCACACTGTCTCCCAGGATCTCAGCTCAGAGCTCTAACTCTTTGCGTGTCTTTTTGTCCTGTCTGATTCTGTTTCACAGCAATTCTACAATTTTCTCAATTACTCCTTCCAAACTTTATAATTCACCATAAAGTTCCCACTCTTTATGGTGAATGGGATGAAGGTGGGATAAAATAAGACCCCCTATAAATCTTTTTTGCACTACATAAACAATAATGTGTGTAGTGTTGTCACTTTATACTCAAATGAGTAAAACATATGATAAATTGTTTTATTAAAAACTACAGTCTATGAGAACAGACCAGACTAATTCACACTGAATATTGACTTATTGTGTGCTTTGTTCAATATCAACAAACTGAGCTCTTCCTTTATTTTTAAAACTCAAACAATGTAGTAGCTTTTTATACGGTAGCTTATTTACTTAGGTTTATGTATTATTTTGTTAAGCTTAATTTTAAAATCTGCATAAACACATATGCTCTTCCTCCCTCTGCTACTCCTGAAAAGGTGGGATTAACAGTGGAAACCAGAAAAATTCTGAGTCACTGGATCTTGTATTAATCATCAGGTTACATTATGCCATCATTGCTGCCCCCATAAATCTTGTATAATCTGAGCAATCACGTCATGAATAAAACTGTAAAGTTAGAGAAATCTGAATAAAAGTCTCTGCAGACTTTATCATTCAAGGTCCAGAACAGCTTAAAGGCCAAACAGGAATAGGTTTTAGGCTTGACATATGTTATTGACCCAGGATGTAACGTGGAAGTTGAAGCTGAAGCTGCACTAGTGCCTCCTGTTGGCCTGCTGCAGTATAGGTCTGTGTAAACGAATAAGAAATTTTACTTATTAAAAAGTTAAAAATACACCTGCAGTAATTTTTTACCTAGTTCTTACTTTGCTGTTGTATGTTAAAATATTATTTTTTCTCATCGGTTTAGATGTAATTAGGCGTATGACTGAAAACACCATGATTGTGGGTGAGAGAGCCCCACATCCCGAGTGCACAGACTCTGGTTCCAAAAAATACACCATGGCAAAACAAACTGGATCCTGTCAGCTTCACTTTTGACCAATGGAAGGAGGTGGAGATGCTTTGTCAATCTTTATTGTGCGTATAGTTTTTAACCTAGAGTTTCAAAATAAAGCTCATAGATATGCTTTAAACTAACAGTTTGGCTCTGTCAGAACTTAAATTATTACAAAAGTAAGTCCCACATTGCTACTGAGCTTTATAGTAGAAATAAATGTTAGAAATTCAGGCAGTAGCTGCATTGACACCCTCTCAAAAGTTCTTCAGAATTTTTTTTACTATTTTATGACAACAGGGGGAAAGTTTGGGTTTTGTAGTTAGATTTTTTTGTTTGTTTGTTTTTAACCAGATGTTTTTGACATTCTATTGTATTTTTTTTTTCATATATTCCAATTTAGCCCTATTCTGATCAGTTTTTGGTTTTGTTGTTATTAGTTTTGTGGTTAATTTACAAATTTTTATTCACCCTCTTGTGTCTTAAATGGCCTGATTAGCAACGTCCAACATTGTTACCTCCACCAAGAAGGTTATGTTTTTGGTAGCGTCTGTTTGTTTGTCTGTCTGTGCACAAGATTACTCAAAACGTTATGAACAGATTTTCATGAAACTTTCAGCAAACATCAAAGATTGTACAAGGAATAAGTGATTAAAATTTGGTGCTGATTCAGTGAAAGGTCAAGGTCACAGGTGATCCTGTGCTCTTACTTCAACCGTGTAATGTAGGAATATCAAACTGCACAGCTGGACACCTCATGGGTCAAGGCTGATTTCAAAGTCACAGGGTCAAAGGTCAAGGACACAGGTGACCCCTTTGTTACCTCCACCAAGGAGGTTATGTTTTTGGTCATGTTTGTTTGTTTGTCTGTCTGTTAGCAAGTTTGCATAAAAAATAATAAGATTATGATCTAGATCACACTATGTTTTATTGACGCTATGGCCTTGGCGGAGGTTTGCTCTTCGAGTGCTTCTAGTTCATTAGTGCTTGAGTTTCCTGTGTTGAACATTGGTACAGAAAGATGAAAACTAATTTCAGACGGGAAAATTAACAAAAGAAAGAGGGCAAAGTGAATGCCTGCCAGCTCAACCTGAAGGATTCAATAGACAACTTTATAGTGAAAATCTAATAGAAGATGAACTGTTTTTTGGCCTTTGGCAGACGGTTACACTTGAACCAGCTGTGATCTCGTCTGTGTCACTCTTTGCTGTTTTCACCATGATGCTCCTACAACAGGTTGTGTCTCCCACAGGTGGTCTGCTTGCCAAAGCGTTTTCCTTATGACTTCTTTCTTACAGGCATGTAACTTGGAAAGCATTTTGCATGTTAGAGTTTGTTTAGAAGTTGCGCTTTCTCACCAAGCTGTGACTGAGCCAGATGTCGACGTGTCGCTGCTGACTGACATGCTTTAACAAGAGCATGGCATTTTAAGTGTCAGCTGGCAGGACAAGAGGCAAGAAAATGGCAAGCTTTAAACTGAACCGAAAGCTTAATATTCTGCAGGGTAATGGCCTCGGCCCGCTTTGAGCATCTTGCTTTGGGATGCAGTGCTGACTCATTACACAGCTGGCTGAATTTGATTCAACAACAAGGCTTTTTATTCCAGCTGCTAAAGTGGCATGTCTGGAATCCAGGCCTGTCAACTTGTTGCAGCATTTTGTACAATATGAAATGAAAAGAATAAATTAAATTACATTCATGCTCTACAAAATAGAAGTACTCCAGTCAATTCCCACTGCACATTGAATCTGATGCATTTGTTCTATTTTTAAATAATCATGAGGTTAAAACATTTACAATTATCACAGTTTCCTTAAATTTTAGCTAGAATGTCTAAGTTTAAAAGTTTTCCCTATGTAGGTCCAAAATATGTTTACAGGACAAATTGGCAAAGCACAAATACGCAATCTGTACTTTTAATGTCAGTTATCCCATAACCAGATACGGTTTAGATCACCGCAAAACTGATCCATTTTCATTAAAAGCTTCTGAAATTGATCATATTTTCCTTTTATTAGGAAAAAAAGGCAGATAAAGATGCAGAGGCTTTTTTTGGGTTAATAAATTACAAGCCACAAATCCCTCAGGCCTAAATAAGTACTTAGAGTTTACTTTTTTCCTTTTTGTAAAAGGTTTTTTTTAAAGACTTTTATGAAGGATGCCAATTGTTTTTTGAAACTGCTGTTTTTCATTGTGTTGCTTTTGTGTGGGGCTTTGATCACTGTTGTAGGCCAAGAAAACACTGTTTCCTGTTGACTTTGTATTGTGTTTAAGGTAGTCTCAGTCTTGCTTCTGGAGGATTTTGTTACAGAATGAGCACTCCTGTTGGTGGACTGTCTCTGTCAAAGGGCTTGAGGTTGATTCAAATCTGTTTGATTCCCTGGTGTACCAAAATGTGTGAAAGTTAGTACTTACTCTACAAACCAATCTCTGTACAGTCGACTGAGTTATAGCCATTTTTGTGTTTCCAAAGCTCAGTTAGCTGTAGTGATCATCTTGAATTGGGTTGACTCCAAAAGTTATTAGGTTGTAGACGTCAACCGAACGATTACTTTCTGAAAGTTTAATTAAAATTCGACCAGTGGTTCATGAGATATTTTACTGTCGTGAAAGACAAATGAACACACACAGACACACAAAAGTGATCTCCCTTTGGTCTCTAGGCCATGGGAAATAAAAATAAAAACACTGTTATGGTAGTTTTCACAAATGCATCCTCATTTTTCTTCATAGTCCTTCAAATTAACGTAGTATTATCATAGTAAATGGTGACACCAAGGTATCCAAAATCTCTCTGCAGCTCACAACTCCAGTGGAGTGCTCAGGGGAGCTTAGAAAGAAAGAAAACAGTGCTAATCATTCCCTCACATCATCACCCTCCACCCTTCCCCTTCCTCTCTGCCTCTTCCTACCTCCTTCCTCTCATTAAAATAAGTCAGAGAAAGCAAGCCTGGATTTCGAGCCACTGTTAAGCACAGCTAATTGAACCAAAGTATTCTTAATGTGCCATCATTCAAACACTTAGTCTGTGGGCTCTTTTTTCTTTAGTTCAAATTGCCCTCAGTGTCACATTTCTCTCAGCCTCCTCCGCTGCACTTCTCTTCAGCTTTTAGGTGGAGAGGAGGAAGGGCTCTGTGGCAGATTGGTAATGTGCAGGCATGGAAGAAAAAGGACATCAACTCTTAATACTACAGGGGGAACAAAGAGCTTTACCCTGTGCCAGCTGAGAGTTTCATCAGCAGCCAGGACAGACGGGGCAAAGTGAGGACCTGAGACACAAAGGACGCTGAGAGAAAGAAAGCAAGAATTAAAAAAAAAAGAAAAGTTTCTGAACTGGATGGTGCTGGGTGACATCAATAGCATCCCAAGCAGAGTCACAAATTAGCCAGGCAAGAAGCAGCGCAGCATGGGATTCGACAGCTGGGGCCCCTTGTGCACCGCCACCAGGGGATTAACAAGGTTTCAGGATCTGACACAGAGGGGATGAGCGTCATGGGCAGAATAAAGAGCAACACGGGGATTAGAGCGCCTTCAGACACTCCACCAACACTCATGAAGAGCTTAAAGGCTATAGATAATATTAATGAAAGAACAGAGAGAGAGACTGAAAGTGAGAAGTGGCCTGAGGCATGGGGGGGTGGGGGGTCATCTTTTTGATTATATTCTGCCTGACCCCCCTTACATTACATAATGATCAGACAGTCCATGTACATAACATCAAAACTTAATGAAAGCCGAGACAAACAGGCAAACTGTTCATGCATGGCAGACAGAGACGGCCAGCATCTCAGAGATGTACTGTATGTTCAATTCATGCCCCCGTCTGAAGATCGGGCCTGAATTATTCATCTGAATGTCGTGGAGAAAATGCCAAACGCACATTTGAATATTTGTATTCTTCTGTAGGGGTGCGCTGGAGAAAACAAAATAGTATTCATTGAGCCGCTGCGCTCGTGGGTGTGCTGCTGAGATACGTGTTAGGTATCAGATTCCGCATTCAGATGTTGGATATGTTATTTGTGTGCCCACAAGGCCGTGTCTTGTTTTACAAAAAGGATATTTTTCCTGAGTTTTCTGTCATAAATAGGCTTCGAATAGGTGGACACGGCTCCAGCAGCGTGTCGGCACAGCCACTGCAGGGATTCAACACTGAGATAACCTTTGCTCCGGTAACATCAAGGATGAGACAAACCTGTTGGGCTAATATGATTTCTGAAAACGCCAAGCAGAACTGAAGGTTTAAAGAGCTGACTTTTTTTCTTGCTTTGGGTCTACAAATGTGTGATGGATGCACAAGTTACATTAAGACATTTAGTGAATGTCTGTTAACCTAAAAATACAAGCATGCAGCTTCACCACAGTAATGACTCTGCCTCTGAGCCAAATGGGACATCCTGAACAGGAAGGCGTTGGGAGATAAGACCGGCTGTGTTTAGGAACATGGAGTTATCATTGTCTCCCTCCTCCTCAGAGCTCCCTGTGTAGCATTAAGAGAGTTTTATCTTGTGAGAGTTAACTACTTATTAGGGATTTGCTGCCACAGATTAAGAGCATAACTGAGTTTGCTGATGGGTGAAAAATGCACTCAGTAAACAAAGTTTAAAGAGAGCATACTTGAATCCATGGTTTGATCTTGGTCATCTGTTTTGGTTCTAAACCTGTGGGCTCAAGATGGTTTCATCTCAATTTATGAGCCGAAAATGTGGAGTGTGGAGAAATGGCAGAAGTCTTCTGTCCTTTCTTGTTTCCCTCAGCTCCTATTGTTTCCTCAGCTCCACACACCTGTTTCCCATCTTACTTTCACTCATCCATCTCAGTAAATATACTGCAGTCCCCTGTTTTCTTCGCTCGTTTATCAAATCCCTCTGAGGCCTCACGGTCCTTTTTCTTGCTATTATCTACCTGTATCTTATTTACGTCTCGCTTTTTGATCCTCCTGCACTGTGTGGTCTTTTTGTGTTCATTTTGCTCCCTTGATCTCTGCTGCCCTTTTGTTAGATGGAAAAACTTTTTGTTGTAATCTCCTCTGAGGCCACTTTTTGTGGGTCTGCACATCTCACTAAACTTGACACTAACAAATAGAGCCAAGACCAAAGTGGTCGCTGTGGTTTTACAACAACTTCCATCTCAAAGATTTCAAAGCAGTTCACACAAACTTTATTTTAAAAACCTTTACACCACTGTCAGTTTCACATTACACAGCTATTCCAGCTGAAATGATGTGATATTTTTGTTGGAAGTTTCCTAAGATGTACCGGCAGTGCTACAGCTAGCTGCTGCTGACGCTAATTGTGTTTGCATATAAACCATCAAATTTTCTGTAAAAGACCACGTTCTATGAAACTGATGATGTGCAAGTTTATAAAATGAGTGTTCACATGAAGAGTTTTTTTTTTTAAAAAAGGCAGCTGTAAAATTAACAAACATGCCACCAAACAAAACATTTCAAAATAAAAAAACAGGATGTCGTAACTTATGCCCAAATCTATGACAGGATGTAGGTCTCTGTCTGTGTTTTAAAGTTTTTATAGAGTCTGAGAACTTAAGTGTACAGGCTGAAAGTTTATTTCTTCTTTTTGGGGATCAGAACTCAGTGTCATGGTTAGAACTGGGTCAGAGTGGGGCATTTGGTTGTTTATGAAAAGGGGCAAAACAATTCACTGTGTCAGTGTTAGGATTCCCACAAAGACAGATTACGTAGTGCAGTATGGGTGTGCACTTATAGCAGGAATAGCTGCACAGAGACATTGATTTTATGACGTCAAAGGACAGAAAACAAAAAGGCTTGTTTCCTTCCTCTCAGCACGGACCACCCTCAGTGTACTCTGTATACAACTCCCTTTGAGTTATTATTGAAAATGAATCATTTGGTGCACAAAGATCCCTGCCTCAGACCGTTTTCGTCCAACTGGGTCTGAGACGCCACGCTTTGGCTCTGTGTATCCCATTCTACCATTTTCCTAAGAGATCCCCTGAGATACTTCCTCTTCTGAATGAACAACAATCTCATAAACTGCCTAACATGTATGAGAAGACAAAGAACTGAACGCTGAGTGTGTGGAGCTGGATCAATTTACTTTGCTTCTTGTGTTTTGATTGATGTTACAAAGAATTAGTCGTGTTACAATTACTGTGCTTCCATGCTCTTGTCGAAGCTGCGGCACACATACAGGCGTTCGTGGTGACAGGTGCGTAGCAGAATTTAATTTGCAAGAAACCCTCTAGATGAAACATTGCAATACCAATGAAATACTTCCCTGTAATTGCAGTGATGATTGAGTTTCTTTCTTTTTTTCTGTCTCTTTTAAAAAAAAAAAAGTTTTGATAGAGAAAGTCGTAAAATCAAGCTGCAGCCATTTAAGTACAGCTTAATTGCTTCTTCTGTGTCAACACTCTTCGTTAAAAACGGAATCAGGAGCTTTGTTGACAATAAATCTCAGAGCTTGACCTTAGAGTGGAAGCATTAGGCAGCTTTAGAGCAAACACTGGTGCTCAGTAAGATGGCGGGGTAGTCATTACTGCCTCCCATTTTCATACTGAGATTTGATCATTAGCTACAGTTTTTCTGATTGATGCGTGTAGGGGGGAATTGTGTGTACTCACAAATATTTGCGCATGCGTGGGGTGGAGGGAGTTGTAATACGTCTTTGTAATTAGTCTCATAATTATAAGGCAATAAACTGCAGTACACATGGGAGACTGATCCATCTCTGGGATACTGCAATTACCCGGCTGAAATATGTTGCTGTGACACATTTCCAAGAAGCAAGGTGCAGCTCTGCAGCCTTGAATCAGCACACCGAGCACCGTCGTTGTCTCGTTTCATGTCGATAAATGCACGTGGGGTGCATAAGCATGTCCAGAAAGGATGTTTCGATGTTTTATCTGCGTTGCTTCTTGGACTGGGCATGTGGTTTAGATTTAATCTGATTTAAATTACCTGTTGTGGTGTTTCTTTTTTCCCCCTCTCCAAAGCCAGTCTAGACGGTGAAACCCCCACGTCTTCGAACAATGACGTGCCAGCAACTTGTCTTCGAGTTCTCCTCCATCTGGTCGATGTGGTGATATCAGACAGCCGCTGAGTGAGTCTAAATTGGCTCTTGCCTCTATTAGCTCCAACAGCGGCTCATTATCGGCAGCCAAGATCTAGCCTGCCTGGCAGGACCTCTGCCACTCTTGTTGTGCACACACGCATGTGAGCTGACCTCACAGGTAATGCACAAGCACATACTGTTGATCTCCCAGTCTCAGCCATTCTGACACTGCTGACTCCATTTCCATATCTTTGATTAAGCCAGCAGGTTGTTTTGGTTGCTTCTGTGAACATCTGCTTTCATGGCAAACACCCACAAAGGATGATGGGATGCTTATCAGCTGGAGGGGGGGGATAAGAAATCAAATCAGAGCTCGTTCTACAGGTGAGCAGCTTGCATTTTGAATATGGTGAAATTGGATAGTGTAACTCTCTTACAATTTTTGTAAATAGCAAAGATTTATTTGATTTAGTATGAATAAGTGTCACATATGCACACACAACAGTGAAACATCTCTGTGTTTATTAAAAACCAGTGCATGCACGGTGCATGTAAATGTGCACAGAGCAAAGGTTATGTTTGCTTACATGGGCACGCATACACACGACTACAAACAGCAACTGTCGCTTGTTTTTCTAACCTTTTCTAACAAGGTGCAAACCTCTCTTTCCATTCAGCACCGGAGGTCAAAGCCCAGACACAGGCACATGACTGGGAGTCATGTAAACGAACGAGTCACTGATTCATTATTCTTTATTTGCTATGGTGCCATCTGAAGTTAGGAAACGTTAGTGACTTTAAGAGTTGGAACATCATGTAGCCCAGACTGCATGATGATCCCACTCACTCTGTCTGGAACAAATACGTTTGTGATTTTATGTTTATTTAAGGCAACTGTCACTCAGTATATAGACTGGTGTATTATATGCAACTTTACTATAATAATCGCTGCATCTTGTTGAAAATCTAATGGACAAGACGCTAAACATCAAATTATGAGTTGCTGTTACTCAAAAAAGTGCTGAGAAAAAATCTAGTTCAGTTGTGCATGCTCGTACATTACATGAATGTTTCCAGTTTTTAGTATGTTGTACTCATATACAGATGCTTAAAAACTTAGAACAAAGTCAAGCTTTTTAAATTGTAAATTTCCTGCTCTTTCTTGAAGTTGTTCAGAACAAATACCATTTCAAAAAATATTAAGTTCTTCAAGTGCCATTGTTATGACTGACATTAAGTACCAGTTGTACAAACTTGCATTCATACCTGGCATAAATGAGCAAACTGACCGGAGCCCTATACCTTAACAGGTGGTTTAACATGTAATGGTGGCATACATTCACTGCTGTGAACAGCACCACATAGATTGTGATCTTGGTTCATCTTCTGCTCCACAACTGAATACAAAGTTGAGAAAACTTGAATCTAAATCCCTCGCTGTTTTGCACCTTCAGGAGGTGGCAGGTCCTTTAGAGACTTCACTGGTGCTTCCTAAGTAGCTACCAGCACATCAGTTAACCACCCTTCACTCCACTTTCCTCAGAAGTTCTTGAAATGTTCTCCTCCGCAGGTTTGTTTCCAGTAGTTACCATCTGGAGCAAATATCATAATTTGCTTGAACCACTCATCGTGTTTTTCACTTGTAGATTGCAGGAGCAACAGTATTTTTCTCTAAAGCTCTACAACCTGCAGCTCATACATTTAAACAGGTGAGGCGATGGTGAGCAGAAACAGAGCTACTCCAATCACACTCAATGTTCAAATGAAACTACTCAAAATAGCAGCAGAAGAGGTGGAAGAACAAGGGGAAGTTTTAAAAAGCAAACAAAGAAGATCAGTTTGTTTCCTTTGTGTGTGTGTGAGGTGCATTTAAAAAAGGCTCTGGCTTGGCTAAGTATATTGGCAAAGCGCGGGAGCAACACAGAGTTAAAATGACAAACCAGCAGGAAGTCTGATAAGTGTTGATTTGATTCCCAGGGATCTGAGAGGACAATCTAAAACAGAGCAGCAATGTCTCCTCTATTAATTAACAAACAACAAAAAAAAGTCCTTCGTATTAGAGCTCCACGATGGCCAGGGGGCACGTTCCAAAAACAAAGAAGGACACTTTTCCTATATTCAGTCCTCTGTTCGTACTTTTATAAGCTTCATCTAATTATCGGTTTAGAGGTTCCATCTGGTGTAAAATATACTAATAAAGGTGCACAAGGCAGCTTCTAAAGAACAAATTCTGTGTAAAGAAGTCCAGTTCAAGAAGGCAGAAATTAAAAAAGTAGAACATCAATGAGAGAAAAGAGGAAGAAATAATGATCAGTATCTCCTCTTGGGGTAACATCCTCCGTAAAAAGAAGCCTACAACAAAATAATTAGCTGGATTTGACTTGTGACTAAATTGTAAGACTCTGATTACAGTTTCTTTGCGCAGTGCAAAGTCAGTAACTCGGAGGATACGAGGCAGGTAATCCTGCAACGACTCAGAAAAAGATGAATGTAGACGAATAAATTATCCTGCCTTAAATAACTGAATGACTAACAGGTCAGAGAGCACAAAGGCAGCAAGTCTCAGTCACGGCTTTGTTTAAGTGTCTAATAACCAATGTTGTTTCTGTGCTTTATCTTTTGGGTCATAAATCCTCTAACTGTTATCTTTGTTTCCGTCTTTTTTATCGCCTTCCTTTTAATGGCAGCAGGTGATCATGTCATTCACGTTGGGTGAACCCCAACGTACAGGCACCAAGATGGGGGGCAATAAGTATCCTCACTCCTGCTCGGCACCTTTCACTGGGGGCAACTCCAGAGTGGAAGAGTGTCCAACCCCTCTCAAGGAGACTGGTTCCAGAGCCAGAGCCGTGCGGTGAGGTGAGCCCGACTATTTCTAGCCGGAACCTCTCAACCTCACACACCAGCTCAGGCTCCTTCCCCACCAGAGAGG
>JAOXNZ010000054.1:20310850-20327502 GCA_028566095.1 Kryptolebias brasiliensis | reverse complement strand
CCCCCAGTACCTTCCAGTGACAAACTAACAAACTAAACTTGTTTCCTAATGGACTTTTTCACTTGGTGTGCGATTTTTCAACCCCCAACCCCCTCCCAAAAAAGTAAAAGAAACAACTCAAAGCGTCTCACCGATTTTTGCCACTGCAGTGTATTTAAAAAAAGATTAAAGTGGAAACTATGGTCCTGGGTGAGCTCAGCTGTACTGTCAGAATATGTGCGTCCTCATCCATGTCCATTAGACTGATGAAAATGAAGGAATAAAAAGATCTCTGGCTTGTAAGGAATAACAGCAGCACATGTCTCTGTACCCGAAGCCTCTGGTTCATGGGTGACAGGGGAACAGGACAGGAGTGGGCTTGAATATTCAAAGAAAAATTGATTAATACGTGACAAATTCAATGATTGTTTTGGTTTAAAATGCTCATCTCTGCTATAAATGAGTAGTGTCTGTTTCTGTGCTATGAACCGCACCATGGTATGGGTAAAAGGGGCTGGTGGATGGTGCATATTGAGAAAATTTAAAACAGGTGAACTATTAAAACTTTTACCCATATTGGACAGCTTTTTGTTAGATATGGATGCAAAACTTTTTTCAGTTTCTCAATGTATACACCTTTTTACCAGGTGCAAGTACGAAGAATTTATGCTTATTCCACTTTTCTTACTGGATTATATCAAAAATTAAATGTAGCAAAAAAGCACATTTTTAAATTTTTTTTATTAGAACCAAGTTCTCTGTAGAGTTGTTGTTTTTGTGTGGGTTGGGGGGTGTTACACAGCCCTTTGGGTCAGACGGTGCAGTCTGTGGTCTAACTGAGTGGAAGTAATTGTTTCTGTGCGTGGTTGCGGTCTTTTGTGCAACAAATCCCTCTTATCCTCTCCTACTGAAAACACTGAAAACAAGGAAGTTATGACAGACTCAGTCTAGCCCTTCACAACAATTACCTTGTAAAGGCCATAATGTTTTTTTGTGTATTAGTTCAGACTTAATTTGCTAGCTGCTGAAATTCAATGGATGTGGATTAATTTATGTGCTGTACACAACCAGTACATGTAGCTATTACACAGTGCTTTTGTTTATAAACTTTTTTCCACTTTAAGCAACACATTGTTTCTTTGTGAGCTGAAAATTCTCTAGCATTTTTTTTTTTAATATTTTTGAATTTTTAGAGCTACAGATGCATTTTATCCTGGACTTTCTCTGGATGCATATTCTATTTTACACCCTAGTTGTTTGTGTGTTGTGTCCCTGTAAGTCATGTTTACAACTGGAGCTTAGTCAACTATTTGCATCACTCATTCCCACATTATCATTTATGCATCTGCACTCAGCCACTCTCTACAAGCTTGTAATGCAGCTGAAAGAGAGAACTGATACAGCAGGAGGCAGATCAGATGCAATTTTAACCTCAAACTGAAAGCCCTCTCACAGCTTGTTTCCAATTAAGAGGCGCTGCCAAGTGCAAGGGTATGTGCGGGATAAAATAGGAGAATGTGGGGGAGAGTCACAGCAGAGTGGGAAACAAACTGAGAGAAAGTTTGGGGTAGAAATAGAAACACAAAGAGAGCAAACAGTCTAAGGAACTGAAAGATGGAGAGAAAAGCTAAAAGGTAGAGAAAGGCAGAAAGAAAGCTAAACATGCCAGCTATCCAGCAGTAAGAGGTGAGTGCAGTAGCTGGTTGGCTGCTGACGTTAGTCTGCTAGGTGTATTTATAGACTTGCAGGGTTTTAATCCTCAGTATTGGCCAAAGCCCCTGACAGAGGGCTGCTAGCCAACTTGATGCAGGCTTTACAAGCCTGGGGAAAATGATAATCCTTGGGGGAGGATGGTTGATCTAAGTTCCTGCACATGAACTTTATATATGCTTTTTTTTCCTCCTTTCCTAAATTTTATCTATAGTTTCAACACATGGATGAATGAATGAACTGTTAAATGAGATCCCAATGTGCTTAGAAAAGCACAAGGAAGTTTTATGGACTTTTTTCTAGTGCATTTAGCCTATCTATACTTCAGATGTGTAGTCTTGAAATAAACAATTGTGATTCATTTAAGTTCTTCCAGTGTCTTAGACGCTATATATGTTCCATATGCCAAATTATTAGGTACTCAGTAGGTCCCATTTACCCCAGATACTCTAGAGACAATAATATGAATGCTCTCTATAACACCTGCACGTAATAGCCTTAATACATGTAGGGCAATGACTGATGATCCATGGAAGGCAGAGGTCTGTCATTTGCAAAGAAACTAGAGAAAGCAAGATATGATTAAAGCTGATGGCAAAGTCTAAAGTAAAGTTTGCTCAAACAGTGAAATTATATCTCATGTCAAAACTGAAAAGCCTCTCGTAAAGATTTTTTTTCTGACAAGCTTCATGAATGTTTTACACACCACAAAAGCTACAGAACATTTATGTGGCCACACATCTACCCCCCCTTCCCCCCCAAAAAAAAGATGTAATGTCCTGTGATACTACTGATTGCAGTAGTATCATGTTACCACGCAGTCCTGTTTTGGCCAGTGACTTGGTGTAAGTTGGTCAAAGAAGGAATAGCTCATAAACTATGTTATCATTTCTTTGTTTACTTCACTAAGTGCACTTTTTATGCTCCTCTTTCTGTTCAGATTCAGATATGCTTTTTTTTTTTGCCTGAATGGGTTTTGGACTCATTATTGCTCTCTGTGGAGGGTACTGCCGTTTGTCTGCCATGCTCTCCCTCCATCTCTGCTCTTACCCTGACAAGATGATGTATGTCTTGTCCCTGGCTGCCATGTGCAGGTGTTGTATTCCTCTTGGAACGCTGGTAGAATGGAAAAGGCAAAAGGATGTCCTCTCGCCAGGAACAAACAGGGATCTGTTGAGCCAGTAGGATGTCACAAAGGTGGTAGTGCTGCTAAAACTGGCTGGAACCAAGAGGATAGGGGTGCAGAAGAAAAGGGTGAAAAGATAAGGAAATGTAATCATCCTTTAATGGTGATTGAGATAAGCAGGGTCCATGTGTGTGGATGGGTGGGTGAGGGGGGAATAAGACATTTGTATAAGGTAGGTTTGCTAAAAAAAACTTATAAAATGCAAAAAGTACTGTGGTCTACTTCAAACGCTGCCCGTGCTCTGCTTTGTGCTGATGTAAGGTTATCGGTTGATTGATGTGTCAGGAAAGTTTTGAGCAACATGTGAAAAGGCATTGGGTAAGAGTTTACAAAATGATAGTAGATTTAATATTTAATAGAAGTGCTCTAGCTGCATCGTTCGAATTGCTGTAAGTGGGGCATTTAAGGTGAGAGATGTAACTTAATGGAACTGACTCATCACTGAATCATTGGAGTTGCTTGCTTGGCATGACAGCGGCTTTCGCAGTCATCCGTCATGTACAATGAAACATGCTGTGAGTGCTACATGCAGAATTCAGGAGTGCTCTAAAATCCAACACCAGTCACATCCTGTGGGCTTTTAATCCTTCAGTTAATATAGAGAAGAAACTCTTGAAGCTCAGTGGCGGTGAAAGTTGCTTGATGCTGGTGACATCAAGTCGATTATTGTCTGTGAGTTTTGATTCGGAGCCAAACCATATCCTTTTATTATTTCACTAGTTATCTTTAAGTTGTTATGCATGTACATTATCAGAAGTACTTTGGATCAGTATTATGTGAGAGGACCATGTTGTGTCTTGTATTTTATACCCTCACTTAGCAATATAAAGAAAAAAGCCACAGTATGTAGTTGTCCTTGGCTGGGTAGTTGTTTTAGATCAATGGATGCATGCACAAATACATGCACATACATATTTGATATTTTTTCCTATCTTCTTTGGGTTCCACTTTGTCTGATAAGGAATTTAGCAGCATTATCATTAAAAATCACCTAAAGAGTTAGTTTCTCTGATTCAAACAATTTTGTTATTGCAGAGATGTGTGCTGCTAATCTTGCTAGCTGGAGATCTGTATAATCTTTTAGTTCCACTCGACTCCTGGGGCGCAGATGGACCAAGCTTGGAAGAGCTCTAAGAAAGGACCTCCTTGTGTGAGGAGTCAAGGTCCGGAGCAGATCAAGCCTGGTGGCAGGTGAGAGCGAGGCCATAGGTGTGCTGATCCATGGCATTGCAAACTGGTTTTTGGAGCGTGGCAGTAAATACAGCTCAAAGGATTTTTCAAGTTGGCAATATTACTCAATTCACCTCAGAAAATTATTATTTTTAGGTAAAATAATTTAAGATCTGCGAAGCAATGCAATGTTTCCACAGTTTTGTGCCATCCCTTTTTTTTTTCTCTAATTAGCAAATACTTACGTTTGTCCAGTAAACTGAGCTTTGTCGCTGTTCATGTATCAAATCAGTGAAGAGTTTTCTTGGTTTGACAGCTGCAAACAGTTTAAAAGTACTATCTCTCTCCCTATGACTCCGAGTTTCTGTCCCTAATGTGATACAATAAATACAGAAATTTTTAAAGAATAAGCAGTTAAATAACTAGTTTTATTACAATGTTTTATAACTTTTAAACCTTATTACATATGTGTATCTTACTTAAACTTAAATCTATGTTTGTAAAGATCTCCACAGAGCTGATGTTGACAATAAGTATTAACACTGAAGGTAACAATAACATTTTAGTTATACCATTCTATATTTGGTTGCCATATAAATCAAAGGGTTTTTTTTTTGCTATTAGCAGTATTGTCCTACTTCTTTAATCAGCTTGGTAATTATTAAATAATTCAATTGTCTTTAGAGTATTTTTCATAAACTTTGTTATAAATAAAAATCAGCATTTTATTCACTGACAGTGACACTGCAGTGTTGCTCACCAAAAACTAGACTGTGTAGCCCATCAGTTGATGCTCAAAGAGAAACATCTCCTCTTTATCTTTTATTTTGAAGAGCATTGCCAATATATTTGCCAAATGCCGCAGATTTCTGCTAGTTCATGCAATTCTTTGCATCTTCTGGGAAAACGGCAATGTTTTTCTCTTTATCCATCATCATTTGTGGCGCCACCACCCTGTAATCTTTCTCCTTCTGCTGCTGAGGCAGTGGGGCTTCCCTCTCCTCCGTGGTCTCGTAATTGTGCAGTAATAATCCTTTCCCTCTTGAGAGTCAAAAGACTGTGTTTACACTTCAGTTTTGGCGGTTCGACTTGGCAAGACACTAATTTACACTCTCAGCAGCAGAATGAAGCTGCTCTTCTGATTACTTCTCACTGGCTTCTCAGATCGTTTGAAGCTGCTTGTTGTCATCAAGTTGGCTCAACCTCCCCATTTCCTCCCTATTTAGTGGCATTTAAATGGATGTTGCAGATATTTAAAATGGTAGTGGTATTTAACAAAGAAAGTTTTGAGATATCATAATTGTCTTCCATAATTGTCTTACTTCTGAGTCCTTTGAACCTACAATCCCGACTTCTTTTAAGATGTAAAAGAATGAGATGGTGTGAACAGTTTACTTTATAGGCTATACAGCTTTGCAAACTTTGCCACCAACACTTAGGTGCTGCATAATAGTCTTACATTGGTTGGGAACTTCAACTGCTCTCATTAGTAAAGGATAACAAAACAGCCTTGTATCTGTGTTCTTAACGTTTATAGGCACAGATTCACAGAAATATAAAAAGCCACACTAGGAGGCATTTAATGCAGAACGAAGCAAAATATCTTCCTGTTTCCACTTATCTTTCTCTGCAACTACTGTAAATATCCACCCTCTGCTTATTTCTAAGAAGAAAAAAAAATCTTCAGACCTATTCACAAAAGCACAAACCATAACGCATTGCTCTGCATTCTGGCTGTTGCATTACTCCTCAGATGTTGTCCAAAATCACAGCTACACAAAGTTCTTCAAAACAGACTCAATCCTAGCCTCAGCAGCCAGGGTTTATCTAAATCCCTGCCCCAGCGTGATGGATATTGGATCAGATCAGATGCAGCCTGCAAGTCCATTTGATGGAGCATTGATAGCACACTTGGTTGATAACATTCTGTATTCTGAACTAAAATAGGCTTAACCAAGACCACATCTCTACGGTATGGCTTTGGTCACAGTTGCTTTATATTTAAAGGGGGAGACTGGCTGTGACTTCACAAGGGTTTTCAGATGAATAGAAAAAGAAGAAAAAAATTGACTGATTTTATTAGAAACCGTCAAAACACTGATATGTTCAGTAATATATATGCTTTTATGAAAGCATACAGTTTTATTTTTGTTCCTTGTCTTTGTTGATGAATGTTCCTCATGTTCTCATTTAGGATTCATGTTATTCTCTTTCCCTACATACAAGTACACATTTCACCATCCTCCCTTCTTATTTTGTTGTTTGTTGTCTGTTTCTGTGTCATTTAATCTCAGTTTTCTTTCTTTTTATCTACCCTTTGCATTCCTTTACCGTGTCTTGTATCCATCTACCCTGCTCACCCTTAGAAACAGACATTCCCAACCTGAACTTATCTTTCTTTTAGACCAGCTTCTGAACTGGCACAGCATGCAAGGCTTTACCTTTTTTTAAAAAAATTTATACAATGCTTTTTTTTCACATTTTCCACATTAAAATCAGAGCACTGTGTGTAATGTGTGCTGTGGAAATCAGTTTTCTTCACATGTTCAGACTAGCAAGTGAGGCCTCTTGCTATTAATACTGCATGTATGTGAACATGTTACAGCTACCAGCAAGTGAAAACAACATACTCAAAAACAGACAAGAGAAGGAAGTAGCAACTCTTACAACCCCACACAGTGATATGCTCACTTGGCAGCACATTCTCTGAAAGATCTGCTGTGTAGGCACATTGTCTAAACATGGATCTGATGTGTTGGGTGTTTGGCTCGAATGTGTGCTCTCATAGTGTGTCAGCTATTGTCATTTAGTTGGTTTTACAGTATGTGTTTGTTTGTTGTTTATTTTGCATCTTGATACACTGTCACCAAATGGCCTCTTGAGTTTGATGGTGTGATTACCAGTCAGCATGAGTTTGTTTTAGTAATTATGTGTGCACGCTCTAGTTGTCTGTCTTTAAATTGTTTTGCCAGACTGCACCTTTATTTTTGTTTTGGAGCTAGACTGGTTACAAGCCAACTCTGCTTTTGGATCATATGAGAGGACAGATATGCCTTTTGTTTTTTTGTTTTTGTTTTTATTCTGATGACGGAACAATAGTCATAGGCCCAAGCCAGTGAGTCATAATTTCCTACTGCGTTATGGATTTGAATTTAACATTAATTGCAGATTAAACGTAAAACATTAAGAGTAGATTTTAAAATTTTACAGTATATTGCAGTATTAGGTTTTGGTCATATTGCTCCACCTCATGTTAGGAAGACCCATTTCATAGTGGTTTGCAACCTCACTACACCCTCCACAACCTACATGACCTTATAGAACGTGTCTGGAAATTTGGAAAGCCACCTTCAGTGTGTCATATTGCTGCTAGATTAGGACTATTTTCCACATCCCATAGACATGCTCCTGCACCCTCACCGTGCTGTACATGTCATCAGCATGTTCCCCCAACAATACTATATACTCCACGATCACACCACTCCCCAGTCTGGCATGACTCTTTTGAACCTCTTTAGGGAGATGCTACCCAATGGGTGTCACATCAGTTCTAGGTTGTTTCCATGACTTAGTTACATTGATAACTGTAGCTCTGGCAAAAGGCCAGAGTATCCAATCCTGCTTCAAATTCTTGATGACCAAGCCATGCTGGGGTGCTCGGGCCCCATGTTACCCTGCAAAGACCATCCACATTCTGGTTAGTATTTTTAGATCACAGCAGTGTTGTCATCCTGTGTAAAGGGGCATAATTTAATCAAATCTGACATATTTTTATTGCCTGACACTAGAAGTCAGCCCTGCCATCCCAGTACTAGAGTTAATTATTTTAACAACAATTATTTGATCATCTCAACGAGTCCTGTGTTCTCGTTATGGCATCCAGTTAACTTTAAAGCTTCTTACTTTTCAAAGTCACTAAACTGATGGATTCCTGATTAGAGATGTGGTAATAGGATCCATGTAATTTGCAAAAAAATTGTATTCAATTTTTAACATTTAACAAAATGCTTGGTTTGTTGAGCTTTGCTTGCAGTAAATCAGAGACCTTTAGGAATCTGATCTGAGGCATAGTATTTACACACGTGAAAGGTTTTTGCTTATTGGTTATTCTCAACAGAGAGAGATTAAGATAAATGGAGAGTGGGAAGGGATATAAAAAGAAGAGTGATAATAGACTCAAAGAATATTAATCAGGTGATTTAACCTGAGGTTGTGTAATGTGGCTAAGCTGTAGACCCTCCTATGTGTGTCTGTAAATGTTTTATAAAGCTCCCTTTGAACTCATTAACCAGAGAGAGGGGGATTGTGCCCAAGGTGCCTTAAGGAAATGAATAAAGGCTTTGTTTTCGAAAAAAGCCATTATAGCACTGCTATTCTTTTCTTCTTGACTCATGGTAAAGCGCATAATGCTTGTTAGACCTCATTAAGCAGCAATGTCCATTCTTGTGCCTTTGAAGAGACATCATCTGTTCTATTGAAGTACGGCAACTATAAACCTTAGTCACTTTTTTATGCTCATAAAAATTTAGATGAGTGCTTTCATTTAATTGTGCATTTGCCTTATTCAGCATTGTCCTGAACTGTCAGTTACATCTGTGTAGGCTCATGCTTTTAAAGTCTAAAAATGTATTGAGAAGTTTTGTCAGTGGAATGTGGCAACTTTATTTTTAGAGTCGTTAACTTAAGACTACATCAAGAGCATTTGTTGTCTCTGTTCAGTGCATGTTTTCATCAATGCATGGCTTACCGTGGCGGGGTACACTTTCATCTAAAAAGCACAGATGGAGTTGCAGGTCAGACTCGAGCTTCAGTGCAAATATCTAGTTTCGCCTGCAGTTTCTATTTCAGTTAAAACATTTTTAATTCATATATTTCCTGCCACCCACTTCTTTTTGTTCCCCCAAAAAAGCTTGAAGCTAGACCTAATTAGCCAGACCTAATAATTCAAAAAAGTGTCTCGTCTATCGTAGCTGCAGGTGAAACAGGCGAGATTAACTACACTATCTACACTATTATGGCAAAACAGTGGATTTAATCTCATTCAGGAAAGTCTTAGCCATTAATTTGTAATATCCCGCCCAGAGGCCCATGACTATTTTAAGCACCATAAGTTGATTTAAGTTGGTGTCAAGCTCCTAAGTTAGTTCGGACCACTCAGTTGTCGATACTTCAGTATCACAGTGTAACTTGAATCCTGACAATAACTAAACTTGATGTGGGTGGAATCCACCTCCCTGCAAGCTCAATAAAACCATGGCTAATGTATCATGTTTCCACATTTTTCAGGTATCGCTTCCTACACATGGATATGCTCTCCTTATTCCAAAAACCTATCTACTTTCCATCATATATCTTGACTGCAACCTAGTTTTGTAGAGCTTAAGAATGAGTGATCATCAATCCAGTGTTATAAATACTGAGGGAAAATTTGTGTGTGTGTGTGTTTTAAGTGTATGTGTGAGTAAATTCTTGGTGTTTATTGCAACAAAGCAGTTGGGTCTCCGAACATCTTGAATAGTTGACGTTGCATTGTGATGTGCTGAGATAAAAATGAAGCTTTTTTTTGGTGCATGTTTGTGTTGTGACACTCTTACAGCGACTTCTCACAGCTTAGATGCTGTGTTCAGTTCTCAGCTTCTAGTTTTTCTTCTTTTCTTTCGTTTTTTTTTTTTTGTTAATCAAGTGACACTCACTTTCACTCAGGGACTTTCAGTCTGAAATTCCTTTGGCTTAAACTCGTAATCCTGGCAACAGCCTATCAATGCACCCCAACTGCCCAACTGTGACAGTAAAGACGGAGCAGAAAATTAGATATGAAGTTACAATGTGATTAGAGGGGGAAAGTAGAGAAAAAAGCCCGTAGAGCTGCTTTTGTATTCATGCCTGACTTTTCCTCTTGGGGAACTTTACTTTGTTTAGGGTTTATGAGAGTATTCACAGCACAGAACCAACCCATACTACATGTTTACATTCAGTGCAAACCTGCATTAAGGAAAAATTGTAAAAAAAAATGCCAATATATAGCATGGAAAAAGACACTAATCTAACTACTATGATATAGATGATTCCAACTCATTCAAAAGCTGGATCACATTTATGTTGCAAGCAGGTGGATTCTCGTGAAATTCATAAGATTAAAGTGACATATTTGTAGCTATGAATGCATAACTTGCCGACGCCTGGTAAAATGAATTCTTATGTCTTCTTGAACTGCCTTACAATTCAACCTGGTCAGGTCGGTTTTAAGAATTTTAAAAATAATCAACTTTACCCACCTTTCAAGGATAAATGTTTACCTGATCTGCAATACCTTTAGCTGAATTACACAGTCATAAAGTTAACATCTGTAAATCTACATTTTTAGATGTAGATATTTTGGGTCCTATTTTTCTAAGGATGCTATAAGGATTGGCCTAAGAGATTATTATCTCTATAGTAGAAAGCACACAATGTCCGATGCCTCGTACTTAAATCACTTCTGCCCAATAGCAAAAAAATGTTTTACTCAATTATTGTGGACTGCATAATAATCTTTTGAAAATAATAAATGAAAAAATAAATAAATAAGCAATTGTTGTACAAGCAGTCTCAACAATAAGTCAAGGCTAACATTTTGCAATTTTTTTTCAAAGGTTTAAAGAAACAAGCTGAATTAATTGCTTCAGTTCATTAAAAACAACAGGAATCCAGGTTGTGATTTGCAGTCAGCAAAAATTGCTTTAAACAATCCTTACAATTATTTGGTGAACACTAATTTTCTGGCTGTTCAGCATAATCCATTTTGTGTTTGTGTAACTGCAAAGTTATACTGGCATTAAATTGGAAAAACGTCTGAAGTTTCCTTTTCGCCTGTGTTGGGGAGGAAGATCTTAGCGAGTCACAAGCTTAGGATGACTAACAGTTGCCAGTGAAACCTGTACAGAAAGACTTGATTTCTAAAGTTTACTCCTAAGAGTGAGGTGTACCCCCCAAATATTTTAAGCTTTCTTCTTACTGTTCCTCCATGGCATATTATGGGCTGCACGGTGGATTCTAAAACCTACATAGTTGGTACGGACCTATCTGCTTGCACCCAGACTGCCCATTGGAGTTCTCATTACCCTAATTTCACTTACAAATCCAGGTTTTGTCGACAACCAGACATCCAGGCTTTTGAATGCCTTCACGGCTTTGCGATGTAAATTTTCCCAGCATACAAATAGGGTGTCTAAAATTTATCTGGCCAAATGTTAATATTCGTTGTTTGCTCATACTTAACTAGGTCATAAGCTCAAAAGCCTTTAATTTAATATTCAGTCAGATCATTACCTCCTTTAGAGACGTTTACTCAGGTAAATACAGTTTCAATTACTTTTTATATTGGCTTTACTTTTTAGATCATCGGGCTCCTTCACTACATCACCCCCCCCCCCCCACTTCTCCTTTTTTTTAAGTTTTCCTTTTTATATCAGTTCTCTTTTAAATGTGTGTGGTCTCTTGCAAAGATTAACAAAGACAAACACTGTTCCTCCGAGTCTCCTGCAGCACTTGACAAAGTGAGCCACACATTTCCTTTTTCACACCATCCGTTCTTGTTGCTAGGAGACCGGTTGATCTTTTTTCTTGACCCTGCTCTGTTTTTGTTATTCTCTCTTTCTGAATCTTACTGCGTTGCTTTCCTGTCAGATTGATAGCACGGGCGTTTGATTATATCGGCGAAAGAACAGGCTTATGTACAGACGGCGGAGCAGCATTAAAAGTGGGGATTTGCTGATGCGCTGCCAAGTGTATCCTATTCTTTTATTTTTCACCGTGAGAGAACTAGAAAGTTGAGACGTGCCCAGCAATAGACTGTTTAATTATTGATCTGAGCTGCAGTGTTTAAGCTATATGGGAATTACCTAACTTATTTAAAGGGAAATGCTAGTATTTTAATGGGATTTTGGTCACTTTTTAACTTTATTGATTGGGCCTTTATAATAATGTATTGCAAACAGCAAATGTACTGCTCCATATTTTTCCACCTTAATATTTGACATTATGTCAGGCAAATTATTTGGACGTCATTCCAATTATCTGTCATTTCGTGCAGCCGGTCAGCACTGTGTATTAAATCTGCATCCTCGTGGTAGTAGAAATCTGAAGCTCTTTGGTTTTGTTCCCCATGTAAAACACATAAAAGGTTTTAGTTCTGTTTTACTTGTCTCCAGTTTATTTTGTTACTCACAGGCTGCACGCACAAAGCGGTCATATAAAAGTGTTGCGTTGTAGTCAGCAGCCAGTGGATGGTCGGCCAGTGTCAACAGTGTGGTCGCTCAACAGTTGGCTGAGGTCAAATCCTCAGTGGATGTGGCAAAGTTCACCACATGCATTCTCACAGACCGAAGCTTTCCTGACCTACTGTAGGCTCCATTGTTTTCGAGTTTGCTCTGAATATTTGCAATATTTTAAGGCATAATCCTCACGGCACTCAATATAATGAAATCCTAACCGAATTTAATACAACTGTGCAATAAATGTCAAATTACTATGAGTATTGTGTTCATTATTTGGAGAAATTTGACAATACATGTCGTTGTTGGTGCTGTAAAAATAACCCTCTTAAAAATCACATTAATTTCACAAGTTTAAGCTACTGCAGCATTTTAGTGGAGGTTGCAACAAAAGATTTAGGATCATTTCATTGGCTTTGTGATTATTGCCTGATTACCAGCCTGGTGATATGAGACTTCTGTGCTCACTAGTAACCATCTGGAAGCTGGAGTGTTGAAAATATGAGACTAAGCAGGATTTATCTCGTGTGCAACGTTAATTGCTGTCATCTGACATCACTGTGAGATGTGACAGACATTTCTTGTTTTTTTTCATTTTTTATTTAAACTGACATGTTTTGATAAAATCACCTATATGTCTAGCAGCTAAAAGTGAGAACACGGGGAAAAATGAATAGAAAGCTCAGGCTCTGGTTTAAGCTGAAGATGACTGTTGAACATATGTCTTTAATTTCCTCACTGACATGCAGTAGCAAACTGTGGGAGTGCTCCTCCCCACAGGCAGCCATCTGGAAGAGAAAAGAAATATGGAGGTATGCAGGGGGAGGAACATCTGGTCCCCGC
Organism: Kryptolebias brasiliensis; assembly: GCA_028566095.1. Classification (NCBI taxonomy): domain Eukaryota; kingdom Metazoa; phylum Chordata; class Actinopteri; order Cyprinodontiformes; family Rivulidae; genus Kryptolebias; species Kryptolebias brasiliensis. The sequence goes on along the minus strand of JAOXNZ010000054.1, from coordinate 20,314,362 downwards.
TTGGTTTGCACTGACATGAAATATGATTGATTAGAATTGTACAGCCATCTATCCATCTATATTGACTTAAATGTGCGTTTATAGGTGTGCAAACCGCTTGTTTTGCTACTCTGACTTGATTATTGGGTTACTTGATAATTGCTTAATGATGGCCTATTATATTTGTGGTGGAGTCAGATTGATGAATCGGGTCACTCTTTTAGAAAACGTACACATATCAAAACAGTACATGTGACACTACAGACATTCCGTGTACATTTTAGTATTACTACGATTAATATAATTAATATTGGTATTGGCATCAAATGTAACTCTTTCTTTTACCCTTTTGTGGCTAATAATCTGATTGGTGACTGTTATTTGTGAATGTCAGGATGGCTAAAGATTAATTTTCCAGGTAGATATCTGATAATCATAAAATATCCTTTAATTTAACGTTGCTGTTAATATTTTGTATTACACTCATTTGTGACCTTGTTGCTCTGACTGTTTTGTCTACAGAATTAAATATCTGTATCTTGCTTTAAGAAGAACACACATCAAACTTTTTATTTTTAAAACCCATCCCAAAAATTACTTCCTACAAACAAAATGAAAACAGCACAATGCTTTTCGTAACTTAGTTCCAAAAACATTTATGAGCGTTTTTGTTCACATAGAGAACTATAATTTAAATGTTCTTATAATTTTGGGAACATGAAGAGATGTGCACCGCTGTGTTTGGTGCACATTTAGTAAATGGTAGTTTTGTACTCAAACTTTGTATTGTATGCACTGAGTTTTGTTGTCATTTCAGCCTCTTCCACAAAGACGACAACATTTAAAATGTTGCAATTATGTACAGTGTGTGTATCTGTTTCTGCTTAGTTTGTGCCTCTTGCTGGTTCTACATGTTAAAACTTTTAAACTCTGTGTCCTGCAAACGTTGGACCACACTGGGAGCAGTACATGTAAGGCTTTCCTTCCTTTACGTTATCTCAGCCACATAAACAAACTGTGTGAGCCTTTCTGTCGTTGCCTTTTGTCAGCACAAGCTCACCTGCTGATTCTTCCTCTGAAAGCTTGGACTGCGTAGTACTTCCTGAATAATCTTCTCTTTTAAAAAAACAAAACTCAAGCAATTATTTTGTCACTGCATCACCAAATGGCCAAGCAACCACAAGAGTAGATGTCAGCTTTTAAAGGCGTTTATCATTGTACTGTGCTGTTATGATGACTAAAACTTCATTTATAACAAATCCAGCCGCTCCTCTTCGTCCCTAAATGTCTTTAAACTGTCTGTAAAAGTAGTTGCAGTCTTGATCTCTGGATCTTTGTGATAGTGCAGTGATGTACCAGGCAAAAACACCTTGTTTTAATTCATCTACAGATGGTATTTCTATTGTAACTGTTTTTATACTGCGTGGGTGAAAGTTTATTTTAATCTTGTCTTCAATCGTCTACAAGATAATTTTGGTGAAAGCTTCTTTAAATACCATGGTTCAGAGAATGCCTGTTTTTTTGTAAACATAAGTAAAGGAGAGGTGAGGAAAATGGCTCTCGGAGCTCACTCTTTAGTCAAATATTTGTTTCCTCTTACAAATATGGCCGCAGCTTCCCTTTCATAACACAAATTTGTGTATGCTGGTTCACAAATTGCACACATGCAGAAAATGCCTTCATTTTTCCAGTCTTTAGGAAACCCAACCTACGACCTAACATGGGAGAATAAAAAAGGACACTTCTTCTCTCCCCCTGCGTACATATGTGTTATCAGGGAAGGAATTCCAAGCATCTTCTTAATCAGAGCAAGTGCTGACTGAAGGTTGGATTGGATGGAAGAGCAGTGAGAGAGGTTTAGATGTCCAGGTGAGAAGATAAATCTGCTTTAATATGGTTGGGAAAAGTGGGAAGAGAACAGTCCAACATCTAAGACTGGATTTTTCCTGAAAGCACGGGGGCTTTCCAGGAATCCCAAAGGTGACTTTCCTGCAACTCCTCGAGCTCTGAGAAACTGAAGTCGACTTAAAGGACTTAAAGGAATAGTTCAGATTCTCTGAAGTGGGGTTCTGTGAAAATTGTTATAAATAAATAATATCTTACCTGTGGTAGATAGCTCTTCGAATGACCTCAGTTTGAAGAAATAATTTAATTCGGAAAAGATTGACAAGCTAATGAATAGCATTAGCATACTTACTAGCCGTTAGCTGTGAGCTCATCACTCTGATTGGAACTAAACTTTGTTTCTCGAAAATGAGGTTGTTTAAAGCGCTATCTACAACAGGTAAGATATTACATGTTTATAACCTTTCCACAGAACCTCACTTTAAAAGATCTAAACTATAGCATTTGTTTGGTTTCTTACGCTTTAGTTTTGTAAATTGTTTGCTTCACAAACCATTGTGCAGATTCAATTTTTATATTTTTGCCACTGCTTACATGAAACACATGCTGTCTGTTTTTGTCTTTAACTTTTGTTCTCTTCTGTTGTTCAGGTACGACTACAGAGAAATGCTGTACAACTCCACGTTCTGTCTGGTACCTCGAGGTCGAAGGCTGGGCTCCTTTCGCTTCCTAGAGGCTTTGCAGGTCAGTGATATGAAGACAGATGTTGCTAATTCCTGCAAGGCAGAAAAGACCACAAAATACCTCCTAATTAATATTCTTTTTGCAACATACAGTATTTAGTTTGACTCCTTGACTTATAAATGCTCTTAAGAAATTAATGCATGATTCTTACCTAAAACACAAGTCAAAGGCAAACCCATGTAGATATAAAGGCTCTGATGTTGTTTCTGCACATGGAAAATAAAATCAAACACAAGTTGTAGTGCATCAGCCCTGAAGGTGTGTGAAACCCAGTTAATGAGCAACATGAAAATGAAACAGTGAAGCATCAAGTTAGTCCTAGTGGCCTTCTCACCTTCTGTCAGTCATTTTGTTTTTGTGCAACCAGTGTTTCATTAGCTGCCACCGTGTTATGTTGTTTTCTTTTTTTCATGTCTGCCTCTTTGCCCACCTTCTCAAATGTTCTTCCCTCTCTCTCCTTTATTTCTGTATGTTTCAAAACTTAATCCTTCTTTAAAAAAAAAAGAAGCAAAAAATATGCTGAGGAAAACCTATAAACGCGCTGATCTTTTTATGTGTTTATTTAAACCGTATACAGCAGTGTTTTCAGTATGTTCTCCTGCACCACAAGTACTCAACTTAAACTTAGTCTTAAAAAGTGTTTCATCTCACTCCAAAAATCTGTGCTCATTTTACTGTGCTGCTGATGTTGCCAAAACCTTTTACGGAAATAAGCAGCCCAATTCATCAAAACAAGCCCAACACAAGTGTTTTCTTACAAATTTGGCTTAACATGCAATAAAAAGTCTGTTAGCCTGGAAGAGTGTGATTATGTGACCATGTCAATTTTTTTTAAAATTCATATACATTCACCGGCCACTGTATTACGTACACCTGTCCAACTGCTCATTAACGCAAATGTCGAATCAGCCAATCACATGGCAGCAACTCAATGCATTTAGGCA
>JAOXNZ010000054.1:20297950-20310750 GCA_028566095.1 Kryptolebias brasiliensis | reverse complement strand
TGTCAATATGGACCAGACTCTCTGAGGAATGTTTCCAGTACCTTGTTGAATCTATGCCACGAAGAATTAAGGCAGTTTTGAAGGCAAAAGGTGGTCCAACCTGGTACTAGCAAGGTGTACCTAATAAAGTGACCGGTGAGTGTAGTTGTGTTGCTCATGTTTATGTAGCCGGTGAACTAATAAAAACAGCTTTTTGTCCTGCTCTGTGACAGAAATCATTGTATGTCATGGTTATATTGATTGACTGTGCTTTAGCAAAACAAGATAATTACTGGGGCAAGAAAAACGATACACAGAAGCTATCTGCGGGGAGATGAACAGTCATCCCGAGGTCTCAGAAGAAAACCAAACTTCTACTTTTCGATGCTCATTTTCTACTAAAATCCTAACGAACCAATCATCTTATTGTTGCACCAAATGTGCTTAATAACATATGTGAATAGCTACACATTGAATATGTTTTGCACTTAATAATCCTCTATTTTAGTAAATTTTTAGGTGAGGTTGACAGAGCTATGATGTCTCTGATTTTAAAACTTTAAATGTGTTATTTAAATGACCTGTCTAGTTGGTGATGATTAGGCTTCTTTTGCTAATTTTTGTTTTAACTTTGTGGAATTTGACTTAATGAACAGTTTCACGATTTCATAACATGCTTTTATTGAAAAAATATGTCTTATAAAACAAGATTTAGTCATAAAACCTGAATAAATTGTATGTTTCTTAAGATACCAACTGGTTCTGAATTCTGTTTGCAGTATGTAGCTTTTAATACAGGCAACATTTAAAATGAAAAGTTTATTATATTTTGTTCTTGAAAGATTTAAACTGCATCTTCATTAATTATTTACTACTTGTGAAACTATCTTCCACCCTCCTTCCTCCTTGAATCTGCTGGTAAATATAGGCCTGCTTCTGAAAGAAATGGGGCGTTAAAGTTTGAAAAAACATGTTTTTGACAGAGTCCTTGGCTGTAAAAAAAAACCCAACTCAGATCTGCTGGTAAATGGTCTGTTTCCCGTCACGCATTTGTTAGAGATAAGTTACCTGGAAATAAAACACTTCCGGTTGTTAGACAACACAGATATTAACTGTATTGACATAAGGCAACACTTAAAAAGTCTTTATCACACTTAAAAAGGAGCCACTGTGCTCTTATATAACCTGAGCGCTATGTAGTACGAGTATAATTCTTTATCTAAAACTTGTTTGTTATTTTAAGACAAAAAATAGTTAACTTTTGACTCAGAAGCAGCCAGGCTTTTGTTTCTTCTGTGAGTTCATTTTATGTTCAGGGCTGTAGTTCCAATTTAAACACCAGAAAAACAAATGGTAAAGAGGGAAAGTTTTTTTTTTTTAGAACAAGAATGATGACCTTTGACTTCAAAATGGGAGAAAAAACAGCGTCTTTGTCCTGAATGGAAGAAGAAAGTAATTTTTCCGGGGCGAAGCTTTGAATGGGGCGAGACAGTGGACTGATGATGAGCTTCACACATGAAGAAAAACCTGTTCAGCTACAGATGAGCTGCCAGAAAGACATTTGCTTGGTTATAGAGGTTTGGATCATAGTCTAACCCTATACGTATAATAATGAAAGTAGTTTTTGTTGAGGGATGCATATCGCCCGCTGCATGCTAAAGTTTCGGTTTGTTAGGTCTCAGAGTATGTGTTGGGGATGACTCTCAGCTTCTACCACACCAACAATTTTTGCTCAGGAACAAAAGAAATGACTGTGTTACTGACAGTTTTATGCTTGATAAGGTCGATTGGCTGTGGCTGCCAACTTGAATTGGGTTGACTCCAAAAGTTAATTAGTTGTAGGTGTACACCCAGTGATTACTTTCTGAAAGTTTCATTAAAATCCCTCCACAGGTTCGTGATATTTTAACAGTCAGACAGACAAATGAACACATGCACAGATAATGAGATGATTGCACACTTTCATGGCGGCAGGTGATAATGAAGCCACAGTTTTATAGAAAGACAGGAATTCATACATCTATCTATCTTGTGATTTAATGTGTTCCTTTTGTGACTACAGTGAGTTTTTTAAATGGGTTCACAAGAAAGAGTGAAGCATTTTAGAATAAACATCCATCTATTCATTAATTTTCTTTACCCGCTTCTCCTTCCCGGGTCGCAGAGAGCCGGGGCCTATCTCCAGCAGTCACTGTGCGAGAGGTGGGGGACACCCTGGACAGGTCGCAAGTCCATCACAGGGCAATAAACATTGCAAGCAAATTATTGATTGGTCGTGTTATGAGTTCCAAAAGACCCAAATTACAAAAATGTTCCCCTTTTCACATCTGCAAAATGTAAGGTAATGCCTTTTCCTCATGTGTGTGACGTTCTGAGTAAGGAGAGTGTTGGACAACAGGATTCTCCAATGGATTTCACTGTGAAAGCAGATAAGCATTTAAAGCCAGGCGGCCTTTGAGCAGATTGCTACCTTTGCTAATGACACCACAGAGATTAGATGAGCACAGCCGCACTTTGGTGCGTGGATGTTTGTGCCTGGACGTGCGTATATGGACGCTGAGTGACCAATCAGTGAACGGTACCTCACTGAGCAGATTACACAGCCTGCCAATCCAATCCATACATTCAAACACACGTAAACTCAGATAGCTAAAAAAAAAAAACATGCATACACGTATACACAGATACATAATTGAATGCAATAATATTAAGCTCTTAGAAATGTTTTAGTATGTATCTGTTATTTCATATTGACTCTTTGAGTGATAGTCATCAAGGTAATGCAGTGGTTCTGTTTATCTCTTTATATTATATCTTCTTTTTTTGGCTGTAAAATAATAAATCATAACTCAGAGATGATGCCTGGTTGATCCTTTTGAATACAACCAATTCAGGACTGTCTTGTGAGATCAGGTAGTGGCAACTATAGATTATAACTAACTTCTCTGCAGAGCTTAATCATATTTACCCTTTTTTATAGCATCATTTACATACTGTTGGTCTTGATTGACACAGTTTCAGATCCAAAGCAGCATGTTAAAGTAAACCATGTTTTTTTTGTGTTTGCAAATGTTTTTGTTCTTGCAGGCAGCTTGTGTGCCGGTGATGCTGAGTAACGGCTGGGAGCTTCCTTTCTCAGAAATCATCGACTGGAATACGGCAGCTGTGATTGGAGATGAAAGACTACTTTTACAGGTACATAATACGAGTTGATTTCCATACTTTTTTGACATGACTGTTTATTAATGGTTTCCAGCAAAGCTGAAATATCTGAGAAGTTTGTTTTCAGATGTTTTTATTTATTTTATTCTGGGCTGCACATTTAATAACGTGTTGTTTGGTTTCAGTGTTGGTAGAGACTCCATTTAATGAGATTCCTACAGAGTCATAAGAAGTATGGAAAAGTATTACATGTGATTTTAGTATTTTCCAGGTCTGGATGAGTATGGGGGAAAGTTGAGTGTGTATAAAAGATGAACATGGTCACCATCATGCCCACTTTTAGTTCATCTACCTCCAGGGTTTCCAACTTTTGAAAATAAAAATAGAGACTGCTGCTCATTCTTTATTACAAGATAGACTTTCTCTACTATTTGTAATTTTAACAAGGAAAATTTAACTTTACCTCTTTAGCAAAAAAGTATATAAAAGCTTAAGTATGAAAACTTAAAAATATATACATATTTAGCCGAATTTGCATTTTGTGAAATAGGGATTTATAATATCCTCGTTAAAGTTTGTTTGTAGTGGTTTATCATTACTAAAGGTGTTGTGAAGCTAATAAAAGTTACAAATTAAAACAAAAATAAGTTTACTTAGATGTACAGATCATGAAACACCACCACTGTACAAAACCTATCAAAACAGTAAATTTACACATGTTTTGATGTTTAAAGTGGCTCAACATGGTTTGAATTTTTTTAAATTTGAAAACTATGGAATATTAAAATGGAAAATGTGTAAAAAGCCTGATTTAAAGACGCATCTTTACTGGATACTTAAATGTATGTGGCAGCTGAGACTCGGTGGACTTTACGGACCAGTTTTTCGGTGGAGAAAATTGGTCCTTTCTCCAAAGTGTTTTGGCAGAATTTGACTTGACGTGTCCTATCTTTGTCCCAGATCCCATCAACAGTACGTTCCATCCACCAGGATAAGATTCTGTCCCTGAGACAGCAGACACAGTTCCTGTGGGAGGCTTACTTCAACTCTGTGGAGAAGATAGTACTAACCACACTTGAGGTACACAAACAAACACACCCACCCACACAAATTCATGTTTAAATGTCTAATACAGCTGTACCAATGAGTAACTCAAAATCAGCTTATATATTAACGTTGTGCAATTTCTTTGCATCTCAGTTTAATTCTAATTATGTACATGCCTCTGTTTTCTGCATGTTTGGAATAATTTGGTGACTTTTACCTAATTTGGTTTTAGATTGTACTTATATTTAGCCTAGAAATACTGATATCCTCTTTATTTTCCAGTTTTGAAACTGTTTAAAATACATGTGCATAAACTCTAGCAAATATAGTTCAGCAAATGCATCCTTTCATTGCTAATTCTGTCATTCAGATATTTGAAGTGACATTTCTCTTTAGTTTAGTGATTGGCAGGCAGGTGTGGACTGCAGATGGAAAAAAAAATCTACAAATGCTGTAGATGCGACTGAATCGGGATGATATCTGTTGTTGGAGAGTGCTGTCAATGTTTTGAGCCTCTGTCTTTCTGTGGCTTGGCTATCAATCGTGTCAGTAGTTTGTTCCTGTCAAGGTCCATTATATCTGCAGTCTGAGTGGCGAGTACCAGATTATCATACTGCTCTTGGGTTAGAATTACAAACAGCCAAAGATGAGAGCAGAGAGGAATGAAAATTGATACGGGTGCTAGACGGAGCAGCAGACAGGATGTATAAAGTTCCTCAGTGAGGCAGGCTTTTTAACTCCATTTTGAGTCAGGATATGAACATAGTTAAGCATCTCGTGCATCTCTAAACTCACCAGCCACAATCACAATTTTACCTTCGTGTTAAAGCAGCACACCTTGAACTCTGAAATGGCTTCTAAATTACCTCAGTGGCAGCTGAAGGAGATCAGCTTTTCAGAGCTGAGGCTGTTTGCCAACTGCAATTTAAACCATTAGTTTCCATCTTTAGATCATTTTACAGCTAATTCATCGTACGTGTGAAGCAGAGATTTCAGCTGGTTAAACTAGCAGCTCAGAGTACCTGATCTTCTGTCTGTTTACACACTGCCTGCATGTTAACCATTCTCACAGAATGTCAGTCGTGTTTTGGCTTCAAATGTACCCTTTTAGTGAGCTATTATCAGCAAGGGGTGCCAGAGATTTTACAGGGAAAATGATCAAAATAACCACAACATATTACAAGAAGCAAACAGGGTTTGAGTCGCTCTGTAGCTGCATTATTGTCTTTGAGAATGCTTAATTATTTATTAAGATAATCCCTCACTGGGTTTCCTGAGAGCTTTGTTTGTTTGGGAGCCCGCAAAACTCTCTGTTATTAAAATATGTTCGATTATAACAAAGAAACTTCAGTTAGCTGAAGATTGTGGAACAAGTGCCAGGTCAGTCTTTCAGTGACACTATTTAAAAAAATAAATAAATAAAAGATTAATGATGACTATTCACAACAGAAGCCGGTTAAACAAAGTTTCTTGTGTTTTCACAGATACGATACTAAAGAGTTTTTTACTGCTGAGAACTTTAACTAAGATAAATCATTTTATTTTATAATGTATTTCCTTCAAAAGGGGGTCTATATCTTCATTTCTTTTACTTTATCTTTTGTATAAAGTCTAATTTATCACATTTTAAGTATTTGTTGGGTTGAGATGAGTTTATGAAACAGACAGACTAAAGTAGATGGCAATTAAAAATGAGTAAAATAATCAGAAACAGAGTAACTTGTTTATGATGAGAAATGACAGCTTTATTGTGTTTACCAGCGTGATGAGCTGCCATTATTATTCAAGTTCAAGAGATCAGTTAGGTTAATGTTAAACAAACATTTCTTCCCCTCTCTTAAAACCCCAGATAATCCAGGACCGGGTGCTGCTGCACTCCTCCAGAAGTAGCCTCATGTGGAACAGCCTTCCTGGTGGTCTCTTCACGCTGCCTCAGTACTCCACAAACCTGGGAGACTTCCCCTTCTACTACGCTAAGCTGGGTCCGTAAATTTAGCCTTTCGTTTTGTTTATATTCCAAGGACCAAAGTTTTATTTGACAGATTTTACAACAGAGCAGCTGGTGCGTGGCAGCTCATGAACTGACATTCGAAGCACTTGCAGATTATGCAATATAAGTTTCATAAATCATGATTTGTCACAGAAAAACAATTGGAGCTGCCATGTTGTCTTTGGGTGGTAAATTGGCCGGAGATATGGTTTGTTTTTAATGTGTGTTCTTTGTTAAAACAAGAAGTCGAGAATGATGTCTAATGTGTACAGCAGGGTTAAAATAAATCAGGTTTGTTTTGAAATTATAAAACGATGAGCCGGTTTTGATACTAATCTAATAGAGTCTCACTGTGGGATTAGGATTTATGTACATACATGTTTAACTGAGTGGAGTTCAAAAGATTATTCTCTTAATTCAATTATTAGAAAATTAAAAAAACAACAACAATAAAATGAAATTGGATCTTCGTAGCTTCATGTTCTGTATTTATGTCTTGGTGTCAGCAGCAGCAGCAGCTGGACCATCATTCTTTCTGCTCCTTCATTTATTGTTTATCTCAGAATCTCCAGGTGCTGTTTATTTGAACCAAAGTATAATTTGATCACACTTTGAAGGTCAAAGTTGTCTTACCCTTATCAAATATTAACTCAAATCTGTAGTAGGATAAAATATTAAAGTAATATTCAGAAATTAAAGAACTAACTCTCACACATCAACATATTTAAAGTTCTGATTATTTTATTATTATTTGAAACAGCCACTCAATAGAATGCGCATCTTCTTTGCAGCAACATCCACATTTGAAGTATCTGCGGCTGTCACAGCGGTCACAGCTTGTTCAGTTGGATTATTGGCCGAAAACAAAAAGGGACAACCTGCCGCTCCGCCTTCTCGACCTTTGTTTCACAACACATGGGATGTAAATTGCAGCTTGACTGGTTGTTGGAGGAGTACAAAAACATGTTGTGTTTCTGTCTCACAGGTGTCAAGCCGTACCCTAAGTTTACAGCAATTATTCACGTGGTCACCCCACTGGTCTCCCTGTCCCAGCCCGTGATGAAGCTGATTGTGGCCGTGGCCAAATCTCAGTACTGCGCTCAGGTGATTAAGACCCCTCGGCAGAACTGTTTGGATTGTTGCAACTACACAAGCTTGTGGCTCAACTTTCAGATACTAATGCTGACAGTAATGATGTCCTTATGGTGTTTTTGCTATATGGGTTTTTCCACTTATTTGATCCAATATTGGGCTCATTTGCTGAATTACCAACGTAGGGAGTTTAGTTTGCTTTGATGTTGTGTATTGCTGAGATAATGAGCGTGTTTTGTTATAGCATTGTTCCAGTGCGTCGCTTTGCTGTAGGTGGTGGGACTGTGCCTAAAATAGAGATGAAGTTTCATCTGAAAGTGTTTTTTCTACCTCAATAGTCAGTCAGTGTAAAAAAAAGAAAAACCTTTGAATAAAATCGTCTTTAAGCACATTTGCAAGCACTGTGTTAGGGTTTTCATTCATTTGACTCTGTTTTGACATATTTCCATAAATACAGGAATTTAACAGTAAATTTGAAGATGTTGTATGAAGAGTTACGGCTCACGTTCCGTCCGTGTTGCCTTTGTGCAGGTGATAATTCTCTGGAACTGTGACAAGCCTCTTCCTGCCAAGCACCGCTGGCCTACCACCTCGGTCCCTATTACTGTCATCGAAGAAGAAAGCAAGGTAAAGGTTTTCTCCATGTGCCGCTCCCTTTGTGCACATCACTGCAGCCATTTTGCATCATCTGCACTGGAAGCCATGAGTCGGTGGTTTAAATTGGGAAACAACAAAGGCTTTTGTTTGGGTGTGACTGAAAATATTTTATCTGCTCAAGTCATTGGATCAATGCGGAGAGAACAGGTATAGATCCTAAAAGGTCGAGCTGATTTTCAAAAAGTGTCAGAAAGTTATGATCAAATGTCAGAGAAACACTTCAGCAGGAGTCCACTGTGAATAAAATATGGGTTTATTAGATTTGTACATCGTTCCAGTTTGTTTTTATTTACAATTTACTACATCATCCCAATTTTTTCAGAATCCGAGCTTTAGATTCTCCATCATAAATTGGCTCCATAAAGCCCAGCCTTCACTGAGAGTCCGTGCTTCAAGGTTCATACGCTAACATTAAGAACTGTTGCTTATTTTGGCAATGACAACTGTTTATTTATTTATGTTTTTTGTCTGGTTTCATTGACAAATTATTTCCCTCTGGTTGTTTTAAGTAGTTTATTTAGTTCAAAGCTCATTAGTTTCATGCACTCTTTGTTTCAGCAGCTTCCAAACGTGTCGTTTATTCATTTGTGAACAGCAGGATGAAATAACAAATACTGATTTGAGGAACTTGTCGCTGTTTGCCAATCAGATCCACCTGACTTCAACACTGTATTCATTCACTGATAGACTGCATGTTAAAAAAAAAAACCAAAAAAAAAAAACCTTATTTCCTCTCAGCTACATCTCGCTTCTCTTTGTTTTGTGCAAATGACACCAGGTGATAGGCAGTCGGTTTCTTCCCTACGACACCATCCCCACTGATGCTGTGCTCAGTCTGGATGAAGACACTGTGCTTTCCACCACAGAGGTCAGTCTTCCCGGGAACTACATTAAACATTTAACAGAGTTTGTAAGCTTTATTGACTTCTTTTCTTTTTCTTCTACTCGATTCAGGTGGACTTTGCCTTCACGGTGTGGCAGAGTTTCCCCGACCGCATCGTTGGCTACCCGGCTCGCAGCCACTTCTGGGACAGCAACAAGGAGCGGTGGGGCTACACTTCCAAATGGACCAACGACTACTCCATGGTGCTGACTGGAGCTGCCATCTATCACAAGTACTGACACCCCTCTCTGGCTTTAGTTTCTGCGGTTCACCTTATCAACACTCCTCTGACTCCATCGCGCTTCTCCCGCAGATACTATCATCACTTGTACACCACCTACCTTCCCGAGAGTCTGAGGGGCATGGTTGACCAGATGTCAAACTGCGAGGACATTCTCATGAATTTTCTTGTGTCGTCAGTGACTAAACTACCACCCATCAAGGTCACTCAAAAGAAACAGTACAAGGAAACCATGATGGGACAGGTGAGGCAGAAGGTCTCAAAGTCACCAATAATTAAGAAGACATTATTACAATTTATTTTATTAATCTTTTTTTATCTTCCATGCATGGCTGTTTCTCACTTGTTTCCTGTTTTGTCATCAGAGCTCCAGAGCATCCCGTTGGGCTGACCCGGACCATTTTGCCCAGCGTCAGACCTGCATGAACAAGTTTGCCAACTGGTTTGGCACCATGCCTCTGGTCCATTCTCGGATGAGGCTGGACCCAGTCCTATTCAAAGACCAGGTGTCCATACTGCGGAAGAAATACAGGGAAATCGAGAGACTATAACCCCATCCAATGCTCTGTAGACACAACAAATAAAGAGCAAGAGCGTAGATGATTGCCTGGATGAATCAGCGGGGAGTTGAACTGGATCAGGTCCTGGAGAGGAGGAGGTTAAGAAGCTAGAATAAATGTGGAGGACACCACATTTTTTCTGTCTTCTATTTTTGCCTCCTTTTCTCCTTTTTGCCCCTGATTTCATGCGTACTGTGGGTTAACTGAGCCCAGAGGGCCCGTGTAAACACCATGACTACCTACTAACTGCACCCAAGGACATAAAACTGTTCGCCTTTGGTCACGGAGTCGGAAATCATAGCTTTCTGCTTCAATGTCCGACTCCAACTTGCTGAAAGTGACTGTGTTCTGTTTTGTACACTATGCACAGGTTCGTGAACGGTTTTGCTGACACCATATTAATAATAATTACGAAGATGATAACACTATTTTTGATTGTGTTTAGCTATTTTTTTATACAGTAACTGAACGGCCAGAGCTACTTTCTGTATTGTCTTAAAGCAAACCGACTGGGGGAGTGGGGGTGATGAAGATAGGAATGAAGAACTCTCAGCCACAGAGACCTGGGTTGTGGTTGTGGATCTGACATACACAGTGCCTCACCGTTAATCTAAACGTGTTAGGATCTGATAATCAGAAGAAGACTTGGTGCAAATTTTGCACCTTGATCTTGCTGCTTTTTTTCCTTTTATCAAATGATAGTGTGTGTGTTTTTCTTTCTGGTCAATAACAAAGTTTATTAAGATGTTTTTTAATGCAGTTGATCATACATAATATGTGCCATTCTGAACAGATTCTCCTGTTAAAATAATACTCCCAAAGCTGCATTTTACAGTCAGAATGGCCACAAGTGAAAAGATGTCCCTAACAGTTCAGTGACTTTGTTTTTAAAAATTGGATTATTTCTTCTTTCTAAAATGATTAAGTGAAAAGCTACACCACGTGCTTGAATACATCCTAGTCTGAAGAATAGCAGAGCATCTTAAGGGGTGCCTTGTTGAGGGAGTCCGAGCTTACCGATGAGCCAGTCTGTTTGAAACGAAACCCACTGAAATCCATGGGATGGATCTATTTTTGTCTAGTTTAGCGAGATGTATTTATTTTCTATCATTGTCTGTAAACCCAGTTTCATGATGCTAAGTGACAGATGTGACAGCAGCAGAGGCTGACAAGAAGCTGACACGGGCGAACACTGCTTTACGACTGTAAGGACTGGCATCATAATAAGCTTACTGCCAGGTTTTTACCCTTCTGTTGTGCTTAAACATGCCCAGAACAACAAGAAATTTCACTTCAGTTTTTGGAGTATGTTCATGAGTGTGACTGCTCTCATTTGTGTGTTTTATCGCCCGCCACCGAAAGGTGAAGGTGGACGATGCCCCCCCCNNNGTGTCTGTCAGCACAATATTTCATGAATCACTGGATGGATTTTAATGAAACTCTCAAAGTAATTATCAGATGTATATATACATATAATTAACTTTTGGAGTCAGTTTAATTCGAGATGAACACCAAAAGTTAATCAACGTAAGCTAACACAAAATGGCTACAACTCAGTCAATTTGACAGATTTTGAGCTACAATTTGTGGTAGTAGCTGGGAGTGATTCCCAACACATACTCTGAGCAGGACATCTCACAATGTCTCATAAGATCGCACGTAACGTTATTTCCAATGGCCTTTAAATCGAGCATAAATTCATATTTTAAAAGGTTTTTTATTTTCTTGTAATTGGAAAAAAAAATACCAGATTTGTTATAATTTAATCTGATTCATGTTAAAGTTTCTAATTGTTAGTTTATTGGGTCTGAAAAACATCAATACTTCAAATCTGTACATGACTGCCATGTACATGGGTTTTTATGCTGCTAGTTTAGCAGGTTAACCTTCTTTTGGTTCTATTGTTGTCCTGATGTGTCGCTCTTCAAACTGGAGTTTACTAGGTGACACAGCAACGTTTCCCACACAGAAATCTGGCCTCCCGGCTCCCCCGGCACGTCTTTCAGTAGCTTCATTGTGAGAGAAATGATTGTTTTTGGTAAACTCATTCACAGCCCCTCTCCCTCCCTCCGTATGTGCCAAGAAAGCGTTTGTGGGGTTTTTCACCGCCATTAGAAGGGACCACACATTCCTGTTTTTATTCACGTCATCAAATATTTTCTGTCCAGAATGTGAGGATGGAAAAGGAAGGTTTCAGAGACTTGGTGTGTGAGGGATGAAGTGCTGCCGCCGGGTGTGTTTTTCATGACTGGGAATGTACCGTCAGCTTGAAAGCAAATGAACAAAAACACGGCCAACTAAACACATAACTGTTAAAGATGAGGCAGAAGCACATGGGGAAAATGAACTCGGTGCAATATTTAGGATGACACATTTACCTCTTTTTTTTTTGTTTGTTTTTGTCCACCACTTTGAGTTAATGTTTCAGAGGCCAGAGGGTTATATATTGATGTGCCTTCAGGGGAAATCCATTTAGGACTTTATTTTTATCCGCCTTGAGCAAAAACAAACCCATGACCGTGCTATCATTTCACAGCAGCTCTTTAGTACAGTATATGTTTTAACACGTAATGACATCCGAAATGATCTGAACACTGGAATGCTCCAAAGATTTGCCGCTTCACATCTAATACCAACATTCCTGCATTTCCTTTCCCAGGAATGTTTATCGGAGTCTTTAGACTCATCTGCCTTCGACTGCTTCTATAAGCCCGTTTCCAAAAGCCCCCCCCCCCGTCTTTGTTCGGTTCTTGATAAAAATGTGTCTGACTCCCACACGTTTGAACAAGGTTGTGTCTGGTTCCTTCACTCTCTTCAGCACCTGCAGATCTAATTTTATAGATTCAAAAAGAGAAAGGAAAAATAGAGGAAGAAAATGAGTTTTTTTTTTTCTTTCTTTTTGTTAATTAATTTTATAAAAACAAATCCATTAAACAAAATGTTGGATCTAAGCTGACTGTGTCTGACTTGTTCATTTGAGTCTGATTTTCTGTATTTTTTTTGGGTGGGGGGTAAATCTTATTCATCTCTTACATAGGTAAAGGTGCGATGTGCTACCAAAGAAAACCATCCTTACCCTTCACAGTCTATTTTCAGATATCCGAGCATATATTCTATATCAGGGGTCCTCAATCCTGGTCCTGGAGGGCCACTATCCTGCATGTTTTAGTTGTTTCCCTGCTCTTCAGC
>JAOXNZ010000054.1:20284973-20297850 GCA_028566095.1 Kryptolebias brasiliensis | reverse complement strand
CAGGTGTGTCAAAGCAGAGAAACATCTAAAACATGCAGGACAGTGGCCCTCGAGGACCAGGATTGGGGACCTCTGTTCTATATCCATGGCCCCCACTGACCAGGACCCAAACTAATGTCTTTTGCATCCTTTATGTCAAGACGCAGCGAGATTTCCAAAACTCAGTGTCAGGATGACACTGGTTGGACGTGCTGCATAAATACCAGCAACTCTCCAGAAATGGTCCCACGTTGCGTGATGTTGCCAACTCAGCCAATAGAAGCTCTGCAGGAGCTGCTGCTGCCACTAAGACGCCCCAACAGACACCTAATGAAATCTGTACTAGGAAAAAATTGTTTTTTATAAGCTGGACTAATATTCAAAGATGTGGTTAAAAAAAAAAAAGTCAAACTGCGTAGCTGGACACTTCGTGGGTCAGGGATGATCCCCATTGATTTCAGGATTACAGGGTCAAGGTCACAGTTACACACGTGTCCAGGACTGTGTGAAGGAATTCATGCTTTAGATTTTGATTTCTCTGACAGTTTTCTGGCAGGTGTGTTATGTACCGTTAGTGGTACTTTTTTTAATTTAACAGTCTGTAAATTAGTTCATCTTTTCCTAATCTCATTGATGAGATCCGTATCTGTAACCGAAGGTGGATAGGAGTCTCTTCTGCTGTTGGATTAAACTCAATGGCTCAGGGCCAAATCTCTCTCTTTCTGCCTGTTTTGTTTCATCAGATATCGTCTCAACATGAAGTGAAAATTTGACAGAGAAAGTCAAGCTTGTGAGGGAAAAGTTTCTGTCTGTGCTCACATAACTTGAAGCGTTTGCTGCGGACTTGGTCTTTGGGAAATGATGCTGTCAGTGTGACGTCTGTTCGTTTGACTTAACTTCATTCTGAAAGCAGATGGCGTCTTTTTTCATTGTGAAATGGAGCTGAAAGCATTGCTGTGAACATTTGGGAGGAACGGATGATTCTGTTTTTTTCTTTTTAAATCAAGCATGAATGCATTTGTATACCATACTGAGAAACAGAAAGAATAGATATATATGATGTTCCACATTTCTGTAAAAATAATAAGAGGGACAAGTAAAAAATTTATTTAATAAAATTAAAATTAGAAAATTGCATTTGCAACAACAGTACAGCTAATTGTAACATAATTCAACCTTTTTTCTGCCAGGCCCAATAGTTGTTGCAAAATGTCTACATTTTGCTGTATAAACTGTGTAAGACGTGTAAAGAGAAATAAGATCAAAAGTCGTGTTAAAACTGCTGCCAGTGGCTTATTATGATCACCATGGTAACCACATACCACATGTATCTGTCACTCCCTGACAGCACTCTTAATAAGACAAGCAGACACAAACACAGAGTAGAAAATAAGCCTCAAACAGTCACTGTTGGAAAACTACAAGTTTTAGTGAAATCGTTCCTGAACCTAAAGTGGAAGAACAGTCTGGTTGTCCCAGATGTCCATTTTCATGTGCCTACAGTGTTTTATGTCAGAGATACAACAGGTTAAAACACCTTTCACTTCCAGTTTTAAAGAGAAAATTCTGAGCTCAGATATGGAAGTCAATGAGAGTTTGGATGTGTCCACTTTGCACTCTGGGGGGGATTTGAGAGAAAACTATAGGTCCTATTAGCAGTGAGAGACACGCTGGGTGAAAGAAGACCAAATCTTTGTTTTGATGTATAAACTGTAAAGTAAAGAGTGTGAAAATAAGAGGAGCTTGCAAAAAAAAGGAAGGAATGTTTAGTCAGCTCAAAAGTTCAAGTTATTATTGCTCTATAAGTTGAACCTCAGAAATAAACTGAAACTGTGTAAAAGCCATTCAATGCAGTAATGTAATGTCCAACTTTTTATGACCCATTTAAACTTCGGAGGATGTTTTTTTTTTTTAGTGTGTATACCTGAGCTACACAGCTCCAAAGAGGGCTGAGTTTTCCTACTCGTTCTGCCTAAATCCCATTCTTCTTATTTAAAACAATCTCGCAGTTTTGGCAAGTTTCATCTACAGTACGTCCTTCAATGACCTGTTACCAAGAGTCATCCACTCATCTCGTTCGAGCTGCATGTTTAACTAATTATTAGTCAATTTAGGTTAGAGTAGTTTCACTGTTGAGACAGAATTTAGGGCATTAAGACTATATCCACATAAAAATTCTGAGCAATTCAGCTTTTGCTTACATAAAAATAGTTTTTGTTCGTCTTCGTTTTCTGCATTTTGTCGGTCTTCTTGAGTCTGCGTCCTTTCCAACGCACGAGATGTTTTACTTTATACTGATGTGTAGATGATTATGTTCTCCTATATTCTCTGATATGAAGAGATAATCGGACTCCAAGGCTCTGTGGCGTATGTGAAGCTCCAGCTCGTCTAAATTATCAGCCTGCTGCTGTTTCTCTGAGGCAGTTTAGACATATCGGTCTCATGATAACAGCAAGCTGCTGCAGATAAAATCATCTTGTTTGACAGATGCGAGCCTAAACTGTGCTGCAATTCAGACATAGACGTGGCAGGGCAGCACTCTATTAAACTGGGTCAGTTTATTAGTTCCTGCTGCGTAACACGTTAGAAATCTGTCCCATAAATAGTGTGATTTATACATCTGTAGGTTAAGGATTCAAAATTCTGAAAATGTCCAACCAGATTAAAATGTAACGCTTTTAAATGGATTAGCGTGCAAAGTGATTAAATGTGCACGAGTTCCCCTGCTTCATTTTGCCGCACGTTAGGTGATAATGTGACACTTCTTCTAAGAGTGGTACATGCCTATCAAGTCATCGAGAGGCCTGGTTATCTGCCTGTGGAAGTCATGCAACAAAAAGGCATCTCAGGACATTCTTTACATGGGCAAATCCGGCAGGATCCTTTGAGCAAGACTTTAGACATCTGGCTCTGCACGGGTGTTCAGTGAATTTAACTAATTCTGTCCTTTAGGAGCACCGAAGCACAAGAACTAAATTTAACATACTGCTGCCTCATTATCTTTCTCACACAGTGACAAGGAGCTCTGAGGATTGTAAATTATAAACAAGCTCAACTGGCAGCGGTTTGACTACAACAGATGCCCATGAGACAAATCCGCTTTGCTGTGTGTGTGTGTGTGTGTACCCGTTTCACAATTTGATTGTAGATGAGTCACTCTGTCTGTTAGGCACATTTCTCATCTCTGTATCTAATATGGAGCCTGGAAATTGGTTTTAGAGACTTCTGTTCCCTGCATGCATGCATGTTTGGTAATTTTACCCTGTTCTGAATTCCTTTCCCCCGTCTCTTACTTTGACCACAAATTGATTCATTAATTTACCAATAATTAATTTCGTCTCTACAAGGACATTTTTTTAGACACGCACAATACCACTGGTGTATACGAAGCCATCTGATATATTAATAATAAAAAAGTCAAAGTAAAACCGTTGCATGAGATTTGAGCCACAATAGGCCTTGGCTTCTTATGGTGAGATGTCATGAAATATTTTCTTTAACAAAAAGGACCAGGTAAAACAGATCAAAATAGCAGGAGTAAAAAATTAAAAACAGTTTTATACCATTATACAAGTCAAAACTGTGTTGGAAATGTGACATCCTCAAGAGTAAGTGAATTAAAATGTTGTATTAAAATATTATATTAGTAACAGAAGTAGTAATGGTGTAGATATGACACCCACAATGGATTAATTTTGCACTTTTTTCTTTGCTTTTATGATTATTTAATTGGGGCATTCTCGAGGTAGGTTTTGTGTCACAGTGCCCCCTATCTGCTCCTGGCGCTCACAGCAGGCTGTCTGTGTTTATGGCAGGCTGTTGTAGCATATAATTAACCCACACAGCTTTCTTAAAAAAACAACTCTGTAGATTTTATCCTATTCATGGTGACATTCTTATTAATCAGAAATGAAATGTAAGATATTGAAGTAACATCTCCAGTAGTGAAAGTTATATTTTAAGTGCTCCACAATTGATACTGAATAAGGAAAAACCAAGATAAAGATATTTAAAAGTCCTTAAAATATTGATATCCAGCATATATATATTTTTTTTTCCTCGTTAGACTTTTATTTCAGATATCCACATGTTTGTTCTAGTCACAGGTGAGCAACATTTTATTTTCCCCAGAGGGCCATTTTGACATTGTTGATGGGATGAAAGGGCCACAAACTGAACTGAAACATGAGCACAGTATCTAAAATACACAACGTCCCATCTTCTGCAAAGAAATGCACAAAGAAAAGATTGTTGTCTTGCACACGTCACTATTAGGCTAACATTTGTTGCATTTTAGTAGATTGTTAAATGTTATGTGTAACTCTTCTTTCAGACATCTATGTCAAAAGTTCCCTTTTTGTGTGGTTTTTTTTTTATACGATTAACAAAGTTGCCTTGCTTAATAAAATTACAACCTTCAGCATATAAAACCCAGTACCTGTGATCTGATGTTTGTGATGTAAAAACAAAACAAAACAAAAAACAGATGTAGTCTCTTTTTTTTTATCTGAACACATTATCCTTGGTCTGTTTGTCAACAAACTTTATGGCCTTAAAAGGGCATCTGTTTAATGTTTATTTTAGTTTAAATGCACTCTAAGACAGATAAAGATATAGTTATTAGTTTCCTCGGCAGTCACTGCTAAAATCCTGGTTTTCATTCATGTATTTTAAGTTGTTTGGTTTTTATATGAGAATGACGCGGGCCGTACTGAGATGTTTATTTTGCCCATGTGTGCTGAAATAGGAGGATGTACTTGTGAACATCTGAAGCCCAATACGTGACAACAGGAAAGGTGACTTCAGAATGAAGTGTGACATATTGTTTGTGGATAGGGAAAATGGCACTGTGGATTAGAGAACTGAATAATTGATATCTGCTTTGAATAGTATTAAAAATATCCTATTCCTATTATATGATAAACTGGCTTGTCATACACTAGCCCGCCTGGCTCCTCCTCCGTCGTTTTTTGACTGTAAACATCCTGCTGATTTTAAAAGGACAGCGCTGAGCGGGAGGAAGGCGGCTGGCGCCATCTTGGCTGTTTTAATGAGTACAACAGGGGAGAATTTGCTGGGAGAAATAACCTAATCATTGTGATTTGTGATTTCACTCTAAGAAGGGCTACTTTAGGTAAGCGTGTTTGCAGCGGGGATGTCTGCGCGCAGGTTTGTGTGTTGTGTGGGGAGGAACAGGCGTGCGAGCGGGGCTTTATTCGTCGCGGCCTTCGCTGTGAGCCGTTAGCCGTCGGCTAACCACAGTGTTTTGCTGACAGAGGGGGGTAAAAGTGTGAGCATGCATCGAGCACCGCCTTGTTCCAGGGTGCTTTATGCAGTTAAGTGTTAATAAATGTTTCAATTAATGTGTATGATAACTTAGGGTGGGAGAATTCCGCTTAGACTCGCTAGCTTCACTCACCCAGCTAACGAATTCAACGCTCCTTTTTGTAGTTAGCATCGGCTAATTTAGTTCGTCCCACTTGATGGCGCCGACTATTTACTGGCGTTACCCACCCTTTGGCGCTCCTGAGGCTCTCATCCATCATTAGGTGCACATGAATTTATGTACTGCTCACTTCTGTCTAAGTTTTATTTCGGTGTGTGTAAAACTAACACTGCTACTTTAGTTAAAAAAAAAAAAAAATTGGAAAAGTTTCCTCACTTACAGATTTGCATTTTCAATGTGTGCCCCGGGACTCAGAAATAGGCGGAACTTGAATGGAGGCAGCCTCTGTTTTCACGTCGTTTTGTTGGTATTTTATACACGAGTGTAAGGTTTAAAGTCGACTATATTTATTCTTATTAAAAACTAAAACAGGTGGTTCGAGTAAGCTGTGTTTATTTTGGAGACCAATCGAAAACGCACACTGGTTTCCTACTAAAAAATAAAAGCTTAAGGTTTACATAAAAATCCTTCTTTCTGTGGAAATTTGATTCACTTTCTTTAAACTCAGAACGACTAATGCCAAATTCAGGAAAAGAGTATTATTTGAGCTGGTTGTGTGTTTTGAGTCATTGTTAAAATTAAAGCTAAAACCTGCTGCTTATTCTGATTGTAGGACTGCCAAATCTGCACTTTACTGAGTATAATGTCTTTTGAATATCAAACTCATTATTTGGTGACAGAACATAAGAAGTTTTAGAAAACTGCTCAGACTTTATATACTTTTTTTCTGGCATTTGATTCAAGTGATTCTTGACCATTTTTCAATCCTGCTGTTATTTTCAGTTTAAATACAATTTTTATTTTAGCACTTTTAAGTCGTTTTATTGACTTCTTTACTCAGTTTCAGTGCAATGATGTGTTTTCTGCTCTTTGTTGTATTTGTCCAACCTGCGTGGTATGAACGTGCTTTCTGAAGACATTATTGCATCTGCATCTTTTTACCAGGTAAACCGGACCACAGTTGGGAGTGTTTGAACCAGGAGAACCGGGGCAATGTTCTACGCCCACTTTGTCCTCAGCAAACGTGGGCCGCTGGCCAAGATCTGGCTGGCGGCTCATTGGGACAAAAAGCTGACCAAGGCCCATGTGTTTGAATGCAACCTGGAGAGCAGTGTGGAGAGCATCATCTCACCCAAGGTAAGGAGGCTTCGTCTTCTGTTTTACCGCGACCATGTTGATCTAGGTCAGGGGTCCGCAGCTTTGCAATCAAGAGCCTTTTCTGCTCCCGACAAGAATTGGGCAGACCTATCTATATATGTTGTAGTTTAATAATGTCTAATTTTGAAGTCATAAAGAAGATTCTTTCAGTGAAAATAATAATTAGGTCAGTTTGTTGGATGTTATGACTTTAATTTCTTCTGATGAATGCAGAATCGTTCATTTTCTTCAACTCTAAGGTATCAAAATTATGTCTCCTAATTTATGTTATCAGAGGGACTTGCCATATTTTTGTATAACATCTTATTTAGTTGACACATAGTAAGTTGTGACTTGTGTGTTTGTTTTCCTCCATCAGCATCTTGCTTAAAAGAAGCTTAAATTTCTGCTGAATTTTAGAGAAAATCAAGACTGAGTGGCTGAAAGTTGGATTAATGAATAAGCTGAGAAACTGATCAATGTTATTTTTCTTGTATCAGTGTCATTCTGTCACAGAAAAAAATCATTCACATACTTTCATATAATTGAACAAGAAAACTGCTACTATTAGCCTTTTCTGTTGTGGTTATGAATGTAAACATTGTTCCTGTCAATGTCATTTTTTTGGCAAAATCTCCAAGCAGATCTAGGTGCTGCTGGAAATGCTATTATGTATTTAACTACATTTAAATTCTTCCACAAGCTGGTGAAAAGTTATTATTTCGCTATAAAAGTCGTTTATAACACACATGGTTTTATCTATTTTTTTATAATTTGGTTTTTGTGCTTTCACTTTTAGGTCAAGATGGCTCTGCGAACATCTGGCCACCTGCTCCTCGGGGTGGTGAGAATCTACCACAGGAAGGCCAAGTACCTGCTTGCTGACTGTAATGAAGCCTTCATCAAAATCAAAATGGCCTTCAGGCCAGGTGAGAAGAAATTACAATAAGCTGTTGCAGTGTTACTCTGTTAAAGCATAGAAAAAGATATTTGTGATGAATGTAACGTTACTTGTTGCTGTGTTCAGGTGTGGTGGATCTACCTGAGGAGAACAGAGAGGCTGCATATAATGCCATCACTTTACCTGAGGAGTTCCATGATTTTGACCAGCCGCTCCCTGATCTGGAGTAAGTTAACCAGATTTACAGTTATAGTTTGATTTCTTGTTAAATAAAAAAAAAACTTTATTCTGTTGGTAAAGGTTATTACCTGTTCTGTTTTAATTCTTGTTCACATCAGTTTGATATCACACCATGACTGATTAAAATATTCTTTCTACTTGTTACTCTGTTGTTGTTTTGAGATTATCTGGGATTGTTTAGACATTTACAATCACTTGCTGTAGAACAGACTTTACTCCAAAGTTGTTGCCATTAAGTAGATTTTGAACAAATTAGGATAATATTAGCGCTACATGATTCAGTTGCCTTAAAAGTTCTTATAAACAATAATGAAGAGCCAAATAAGTGAGGATCATAATTATTGATCACCCATGTTTTTTCCTCCTCAGTCATGTAAGAGAGGCAGGTTTTGGTCAACTCCTGGGGTTATCTTATGACCAAAACACAATTTCTGGTTTGTTTTCCAACAGTGACATAGACGTGGCTCAGCAGTTCACTTTGAACCAGAGCAGAGTAGAAGAGATCACCATGAGGGAAGATGTTGGAAACCTCAACCTCCTGCAAGACAATGACTTTGGTAAAACACACCTGTTGCAATCATTTCTTAACCCACTCATATGTCCAAACAGATGAGGTCTATAAACATTTTAGATAAATGTCAGAATAATTTGGACTAATGTGTAATAGTCTCTTCAGTTTATTTATATTGTGCCAGTTCATAACAAAAGTAATGTCAGGGCACTTTACAGAAGACAAAACTTGCCCAAATCGGGTAAGAAAAAAATAATTACCAATCTGCTGAACTCCTCAGCTGATTTTGGCATGGATGACCGAGAAATGATGCGTGACGCCAGCACATTTGAAGATGATATAATTCATGGTGCCACCGCCTCTAACCTCTTGCTGGAGGCTGAGCCTGGTCCAGCTAATCTCCCTGACAAATCCAACCACATGGAGTACGATGACTTTGGTGATGGCTCCATGGGCAACAGTGACGGGGGAATGCTGGGTGAGCAGCGTTTTCAATAACTCATTTACAATTTCAGTTTATTATTGAAGTTGTTCTGTGAGATATTTATCCTAAAGTATGAAAACTGATCTTTTCTTTTTCAGTCGACAAGCTGCTGAGCTCTGAAGATGGAGGCGGCATCTTTGACGATCCCCCAGCTATCACAGAAAGTGTCATGATGCCTCCAGATCACGGAGATGATGAGGATGACTTTGACAACCTTCAGTCACGTAAGTCATTTAGAGACTTGGGAGCATTTCACGTACAAATACAAAAGTAAAATTGTGTGTCCTAAGTGTTGAGGATCTATGGTGTTGTCTTTCAAGCGGGTGCAGACAGTCCAGACTCGGGCCCAGCTGAACCACTGCCAGCAATGGCTGACCAGACCGAACAGACCACTCTTGTTCACAATGAAGAGGAGGCTTTTGCCCTGGAGCCCATCGACATCACTGGTAGACCTCGCTTACCTTTTTTATATGTGCAAAAATCCTTTGGAGTCATACTGGATTTCGCAGTTTAAGGGTTTTTAATCTAAAACTGCAAAAAAATTAATTCATCCTGTACAGTTAGGGTTCTGTTGATCATCAACGGAAAACAACTCTTTTTATTTATTTTTATGTTTGATGTGAGTCTGAAAATATTCTGTAAAGTTTGAGTTATTATGCGTTCGAGGCAGTTACCAGAGACGCATGGGGGGTAAAAAAGGAAAGCTTTCACATTTAGAGGCTAATGTTTGGATTTTGTGTAGCTTTTCTACACTGTTAACAGTATTGTCAATCTATCATTGCCATCTCTGTTAAAAACACCTAATATTGCAGACATAAATAGTTATTGCATATTTTTCCTCACCTGACCCATGCAAACTGTGGTGTTGACTGCCACAAATTAGGTATTAGTTTTAATTTGTTGTTGCAGGCCAGTTGTAAGTAAAGAGTATTACAGAAAAACAACATTACTGTATTAATGAAGAATAATGATGGTTGGTCCAACGAGCCTTTTGAGAGCTAATTACCGTTTCTCTACAGAATGCACCACATTTGCATTTCAGCAGTAGCAATAATGTCCTGTGTCTCCACAAGCTCAGTCTTTTTTTTTTTAATTGACAGTGTCATGTAAAATAAAGTGAAATTGATCTGAAAGCTAAACCTACATGTCAGGCATTTTTACTTAAATTTAGTGCCACCACAACATCAGTGTAGACATTTGTATTGATAGTAATAATGTATAGGTTTTTGGTGCGTAGCTTGTTTAAGGTTTGACTGACAAAACAGTTTAAAATGTGAGGGGGAAATTTTATGGTGCCTTTTTACTGATTCTTTTGCTCTCCTGGTCCCCAGTGAAAGAGACCAAGGCGAAGCGTAAAAGGAAGCTGATTGTGGACAGTGTGAAGGAGCTGGACAGTAAAACCATCAGAGCCCAGCTGTCTGACTACTCTGATATTGTGACCACTCTGGACCTCGCTCCGCCCACTAAGAAGCTCATGATGTGGAAAGAGACCGGCGGAGTGGAGAAGCTCTTCTCTCTACCTGCTCAGCCCCTCTGGAATGCCAGGCTACTGAAGGTACTGACAACTGATTATGAATGTTTGTTTGTTTTTGGATAATACACACTTATAGCTGCATGAAAACAAGCTAAAACAGTCAGCTGTCATCCTAGAATCACCTTTACTACTTGTAGAACAGTTTTACAGCAGAAATTTTAAAGTCAAAGTAATAAAAACTGTTCGAACAAAAGGTGGAGAGTTGTTTTGGGACATAATTTACATTCTGTTCAGATTTTAGATTCAAAGCAGTGAAGCAACATGATGTAAAGGATTGTTTTGTGTTATGTTTCACATTCATGTTACTCCTGAATACTGAATATAAAACATGTTGACGCATATTTCAGTAGTCTTCTTTTGGTCTTATTTTCATTCCAACAGTTCCTATATTGACTTGTAGTTCTATAAAGATTGAAGGGTAAATAAAGGTATATATTTATCTAAGAAGGAACTTTTCTCCAATGTTCAGATGTTCACACGCTGTCTGACGCCTCTGGTGCCAGACGAGTTGAGGAAAAGGAGAAAGGGTGGAGAAGCAGACAGCCTGGATGAGTTCCTCAAAGAACTGGAGAACCCAGAGGTGCCTCGAGAAGAGGTCATGACTCAGCACAGAGATGTTATTGGTAAGTCATTGTGGAGTCATGATGAAGAGTCTTGGGGCAGATGGTTTTTATTTTAAAAACACAAATATTGGTCAGTTAATAACGCTGTGCTCAGCTTGAACTGTTTTTACGTTTTTTTATTTGTCTCTCAGACCAGACTATCATGGAGGAGCCCAGTATGCTAGCAGCCTCTGTGATGGAGGGCAGCAGGACAACATTGGATGAAACTGTCATGCCTCCTCCATCCACCCCCCGTGGTGTTAAACGCAAGACTCTTGACAAAGAGGGCGCCCTTCCTGTGAGTACTCCAACTGAGAGTCGGAATACAAGACAATATTTTATTTTGGGTTAATGGCTATATTTTTAAAACTGGCAGTTAAAGTCAGAGATCCTAGCTAGTAAACCTGGCTAAATGTTAAACAGCCACCCTGGATGAATAACACGTAAATCTTAGTCATCCATGGCTTTATGTCATTTTAGTTTGGTCACACTCCTTTCCTATTTCAGATGGCTCCTTTGGAGCAGCAGCAAATGGCAGACCGCTCAGACTTGTCTCAGAGGTTAGACTTGTCTCAGGTAGAGAACCCCCCAGAGGCAAGCAGCCTCGACATCACCCAGCTTGTCCCAGATCTTGACCTCCTTGACGAGAAGACAGGAAACAAGAAGGATGAGCTTGATGAAGAAGAGGTGAGGGAACATCAACACTAGAAAATTGTAGTTGCCAAATGTTGAGAAATGGCAACCAAATGAGCAATAACAACCAAACAAAAGTCAATAGGAGTTGAGCATCTTCATAAGCTCAGTTGGTGCTTTGTTGATTCTGATCACTGTGTGGTTCTTAGGAGGAGGGTCAGGCTGGAGACCAGGATCAGGAGGAGAAGCGATGGAACAAGAGAACCCAGCAGATGCTGCACGGTCTACAGGTAAAAGGCCCAGAAAATCCTTTTTTAGTACAATTTTTATTTGTGCATCGACTGATTTTATTTATTTTTGTGCCTTTCTTCCCATAGCGTGTCATGGCGAAGACTGGTGCAGACTCAGTCGGCCTGCTTGACTTGTGCAGGAACGACAACAAAAAGCAGGCAGCTGCCAAGTTTTACAGTTTCCTCGTCCTCAAGAAGCAGCAAGCCATCGAAGTCACCCAGTCTCAGCCCTACAGCGACATCATTGCCACAGCTGGACCAAAATTCCACCTCATTTAGACATTGGAAGATCAACACACTGCTTGCAACAGGCTTTTTTATATATATAATTACTCAACTCTTTGCCTTTTTTGTTTTGTTTTTCCTGTCGAACCATTTTTTTTCCCTTTGGGGAGGGGGGAGTAGTGGGGGAAGGGTTGGGAACTTTAAAAAGAACGATTTTTACTGTACTACAGATAGAATCATGCAGTATTCTTAGTTCAAGTGGAGTTGGGAATGTTTTACAAGTATATTTATAAAGCGACCCTTTTCAGTCACCAATTTGTAAGCTTTGCTTCATATTGTTTTATAAGTTAAATTTCTGTTGTCTGCTCATTCCATACATTTTGTATCGGTCCCCTTCTTTGAACTGAAATATTTCAGATTTTAGATAAAAGCCCAGCGTATCAGGTATGTTCCTGTACTGACTCTGTTCTGGAAAGGTACTGTTTTATTGTTCAGAAGTGTAACCTCTCCCATCGTCTCCCTGTTGCACTTGTTTTTAGATCAACAAAAAGGTTAATCTGTCACTGAAACGTTGAAACTTATCTGGCATTAAATATCATGTTTCAGATGTATAATTCAGGCAGTTTATCAATTTTTAAGTTTTATGTAAATTTTTTTTCTTTTGTACCCTTTTTTGTTTATGCTTATTTGCCTTTTTGCATTATGTAACTAGGTAATGTTATTTGTTACAGTTAAGTAAACTATCTGACCTTTTTAGATTCTGGGTAACTTCTAGTTGTGATACATCTGTAAAGATTTGAAATAAAGTGTTTTAAAGACTTGGTTAAGTAAAAAGTTGTGGTGTTTTGAAACAATGGTCTGTCAAATTAAACAAAAATATTTAGGTTAAAAAAAC
>JAOXNZ010000054.1:20253367-20263753 GCA_028566095.1 Kryptolebias brasiliensis | reverse complement strand
AAAAAAGGAATTTTTTCCAAAACTATAGCTAAGTATTAAAAGTTAAAACATACATCAAAGTTATTGTGGCCATATAAATCAACATTTTTCTCCCCTGATGTCTGAGAGGTTGGTTTTGTGAGCTGCTCCTGTCATCAGTGGCTGACATGCTCATGGTTGGGTTAATTGAAGTCAGCGGGATTAAAACCCCTCTGCCATGATCTCTCCACTTTTCTTTTTTAAAAAAAAAAACAACAAATACTTTTCAGTATGCAATGAGGCACGTTTTGTGGATGGTGCACATGTCTAAAAAAAGTTGAGAGGTCTACCATTCTGATAAGGTCTACTTTGGGGGTTAGCCCTTCAATAGATCACTCTACCTGCCTCAAATGGGAAATTGATTTCCTCCGTCTTTCCTGTCCTCTCTCAGTGAGGCTAATTAAAAATCACTTGCAGCCCACCTCTAAGGGAAATGCATAAACATTAATTAAAAGCCTAGCCTCCCTTAAAGGGATGCATATCACCCGCTCCCTTTCATGCCAGAGTTTTAAACTAAGATCATCTTATGTTGAGAAATTGTGACGTAGCCACTGAGGTCAAATCCTGTAAATAACGTTATAGCGCAAGTTATTATTTAACGCCAAATAGTGTGTTGTAAAGTCTCAACAACTACTACTGTGCACTTTTAGCAATAATGATGGCAATTTTTGTGTTGGCTGAGGTTGATTAGCTGTGGCATCTTGATTTAAAAGTTATTCAGTTGTAAATGCACATCCAGTGATTGCTTTCTGAGAGTTTCATTAAATTTCATTTAGTGGTTCATGAAATATTTTGCTAAAAGACACACACAGACATGGGTAAAAACATTAACCACTTCCTTTCAGCAGCAGGCAATAATGGTGCGTTGGTAAATTTAGGGGTGGTGATGATGGGTGGCACCTTGGCCTTTTTGTTGTTTTTTTATTTTTAAATAGATAAAGGTCCTTCATGCATGTTCCTATCTTTCAGTTTGAGCCCTGTTACTCTCTAAGTGTTGTGTAAATCTGGCTGCGTCTGGCTGTTAGCAGCAAGCTGTACCCGTACCTGCTTCTGAAAGTTCACCTGGTGTTATAAATCAAGAGTGCGAGTCCCCCGAGTGCAGTCACCATCAGCATCAGTTCCACTGTTTTATTCATTTGCCTCTTTGTCTCGTCACAACGCTGCCCTACATTAAATTTTGTGTGTGGAGGGAGTTCAGAATGCATTACTGCTCGCCACTGCTAATCCAGGTGGGCTGTGGGGAGCAGGGGAAGGTGGCAGGATAGGAGTAGAGGAGAATGTGACAAGGATGTGAAAAATTGGGGAGAGACTGGCTGAGGATGGCAAGAGCGATGGGGGGAAATGGGGGGAGGGCACAGAGGTGGAGAGAGGAGGAGCTGATGGAAGAGAGAGAAAGCTACGAGGGAGGAGGAGAGCAGCCAAGCAAAAGATGGAGAGTGGGAGCATAGAGAGGCAGGTGAAGATGGACAGCGAAAGTAAACTGCTCTGAGAGATATGCAGGTGTGCAGTAACTGGTTAAAGATGGCTGAAGATGGAAGAAAATGACACTCACAAGAGAGAATCATGTTCATGAATATTCGTGATTAGAGGAACAAGCAAATAACTTAATGCTACTAAAGGAAATGGCTTAACCACCAACAGCAGACCAATTTAGCAGTCAATAATTCTTTCTTTACCTTTTCTTTATTGATAACCTGCTTCTTACATTTTAAATCAGTGATTGAACAGTTTTAAAGCCCATCAAACTCTTATATAAATAGCACCTAACACCAGCAAGCAGCTAAGATTTGGAGGACTCCAAATCTCCAAATGTGTCTGAAATACGACTTTTCCCTTTAGCTGTTCTGTTAGGCTGTGTTAATCACAGGTGGGCCTGTGTTTACTCATGCGAGTCTGATAGTTGTAGTTCTACACAGGTGTAGCCACTTGGGATTTAGCTGAGACAAATGATGTGGGTGTTGCTGCAATTAATTGTCCCTGCGCAGACACAGAGTCCTGTATGAGCGAGGCTTGACTACGAACACCTGTGAATGGATGAGCTGAGATGCCGAGTCTGTGGGGAGATGAGTGATAATAAATATCAGTTTTGGGATGAAATGTGAGGTTAAACGTGAATTATTAGAAAGCACGGTCATGTTTTTTCCTCTTATTTTAAAGTGGTGTGTTGGAATACCAGGGCTCCTCTAGATGAAATAAAACTGCGTAGACAATTTTAATGGATTACAGGTAAAGATGCACAGATAGCAGTGTTTGTTTTTTATTTTTTATTTCTGAACAGCTCTGACATGCTGATTCTGAATGGAAATTTAAGTGTGTTTTTGATCAAATATTTTTTAGAAAAATGTGGCATTTTTTCCAAAACTGTATCAAATCACACAGATTTTATTTTACTCTCTCTGGAAAGCTAAAAAAAAAAACTATTAGACATGTTAGATTGGTGAATCACTTATTTATTTTTGTAACTATTTGCATGGAAAATTCACAGCTTGATAATCATTACTTAATTATTATTCCTTACCTGTGGTGGATTTGCAAACCAGGGAAAAAGGTAGAATTTTAGATTTCCATTTATTTATTGGTATTCTCTCAAAGGGAATGTGATTTATTTATTTATTTTTGTTTAAGTTTTGGATTGACCGGTTATTTGATCAAGCTTAAAATCTGTGATTCTGGTCACTTGCAGATAGGTGAGGGCGATGAGACGATCTCGGGTCGTGAAGAATTAGAGTGTGTTGATAATCTGCCAATGCAAAGAGATCGTAGGATCATCTATAGGGAACGTTTTACCTGTTGTAGCATCGGATGATTTCTGCTGTGCAGAAGACACAAACAGAATCACAAATTTGGTCATTAAACATTTAAGTTACTGTAAAACGCCTAATGCCACAGAATTTATTTTGTGGATTTTTCAGTCTAAGTGTTTTTCAGATTAAATGTTTTCAATGAACGAGACTCCTTTGGCCGCTGCAGGCTCCTGTAGCCTCCTGCCTGTGTGATGTGATGAGGGGTACGGGGCGTCTTACTGACAGCTTTCTGCAACCATCCAGAAAATACAACATATAACACTAAATACAAAGTTTACAGCAGAAGAATGCCCGTTCAGTAAGTTTTGACGGCATGTAATTGACGGCAACTGACGACCCGAATAACCAGTTGTGTCAAAAGACCAGAGCAAGTTAACGTTAGCTTAGCACTTCAGCAAATCCGTTCACATGAAAGCACATCAGCAAAAATGACAGACTTTGTAACTGTATATGTGGGAAAAGATATTCTGCTATAAATGAAACTACTGCTGTTTTAGGAAAAGCTTTACCCAATACAGTTGGAGTCAAGCTGAAAGTTACCTTGTGAAACGTTCAGTGGCGCTATAGTGAACAAAACACAGCATCGTCATTGTCAGTGAGTTAAAAAGGACACAGTTGCAAAATAATACAGTAGTTTTACACCACATTTTATGTACCAACTATATAAGTTATTGTGATTTTTAGGCTAATATGCCAAACACAAATTCTACAAACTGATTAAAATCTCATCAAAAACAGTATACATACTATTTTGGGCAGAGTTTTTTTTTCATGTAAGGCAATAGTTTGGTTGCACTATTCAATAATTTGCAAAATAGAAGAAAGAGAATCACTAGTTAATAGCAATTTAACTGTTTTCTTTTTGTTTTTTTTTAAAAAGTGATTTATTTTTGCCAAATCCCTCGTCCCTAATTCAAGGAGTTTAGTACTTTACAAGCTAAGCTGTATTATAGTTGAAGAACTTTGGTTTTGTGATGTTTTGGTCTGGAAAACTAGAGAATCTTTCAGGAGACAATGTGAATAATATTTTTTATGTTATATTTATTTAAATGCTGTAAATGAGTCAGGAATACTTCAGTAATTCTTGTTCTGAACCGTATTCACTAGAAGAACGTGATTTCAGTTCAGGACAGCAACTGGAGGTTCAGTCCTGGGGAGGAATTCTGCTGTTCCTCCCACTGGAAGAGCATCATTCTTGCTCCTATCATTGGGAATGGGACTATTTCAAGGTTTGTGGCAGAACTGTAGCCCTTTCTCAACATCCTGTCTAACCAGGGAGTAGGCAGCTCAGAGGCTCCCACTATGCGTAGGAAACTGTCAGCAGAAGAGCAGGAAGACAGGGGTACAGGCGGACAGGTACACTCCCCTCATCCTTTTGACCAGAGGGAGGACGTCGCAGGGCTTCTGGCAGACGGAACTGCAAGGATGCACGTGTCTCAGTCTCAAAGTCTCATCTCACTTGAAGCTTCCCTCCTGTATTGAACAGATAAAGTCAACTCTGAAGTTGGTTACATTTTTTTTTTTTTTGCAACTGAATGCTTTTAGTGTTTTTCTTCAGTTCCTCCATACCTCTTAGTAGCCTTTTAGTGCCTCATTCAGTTTTGTAAAGTCAAGATCAAAACTTTGTGCTTCCCTTTAACCTAACATCAGACACACTTCACTGTTCTTGTAGACCAGTCAAGGAAAACAGGAATCAATCCTTTTTGCATCTCATAGGAAAAACTTGTAGCAGAAAGTATTTGAGCTAATTTGCCATACTTGACTGGCTTTGCTTGACATCACACTCTCTGCGGGGCTGTCACGCATTGCACTGTCTACGCTAAAATTAAATGTCAGCTCTCACAACTAAACATACTGTAAAATAAAATATTGACAAGGAAATCAAGTAAAATTCCTCTTCCTTTATGTCCCTTTCAGAACGATAAACCACAATATGCAAAGAAGTGACAGCTTTTCCACTTCGTCATCCTCTCCCCCCATTCCAACTATAAAAACAAAACCCTGTGACAAGCAGCGCTGTCAAATGTGCATATGGTTAACTTGTCAGCGTGTTACGCACACAAAACAGCTGCCTCACCATGCTCTCCCCCTGTCGTCGGTGCATCACTGGGTGTGTTTGAGTGCCTACTTGTGGCGTTGTGTGTAATTCTATGTACATGCGTGAATAAGGGAGGCAGCTCTCCGCAGGGCTTGCTTAACTAAGATTAATTGCACCTAATCCACTGTGCCAGGTGGAACATGGGCCGTGCTTGGTGCACTTACGCAAAGACACAAACAGGCACACACATTCCATTATAGTCTCGCCACTGAAAATTAGCCCCGCAACTCTCCTGACACTCCAGACCAGACTGCGACTTGATAGCGCCATTTACTTCCCGACGTGTTGCGCATTTATCACTCCTCTCTTCCTCCGACAGATCAACGTACGGACAGAGAAAACACCGTGGCAGAAGGACAAGCTATCTGCCCTTAAACATCAGTACCAGCTGGCACTGACAAAACAGAAACAAGGTGTTTGTCTTCCTTTCTTCATAAACAAGGAAAGAAGGCTTGATCTGGATGTGTTTGATGGGGCTGTAGCTATGATGTCGTTTCTGCAGGAGTTTCACAATTAGTGGGAATGGAAAGTCTCTAGACTCTAATAAATTTCTTCTCAATAATAGTAAAATGAGGTTTATGGTTTGCTGCTCATGTTATTAATTTGTCAGTACACTCATTTGCATGGTGAAGTTTCCATCATCTCAGCTGCACACACAAGCACATCTCTTTTTACATTCTTGTTGAAAATACATGGGACTTTCTCCTTCCTTTTTATACGTTTTTCACATTTTTTTCCTCTTTTTTTCAGCGTGTTCTCCCTTGACCTCCCTTTGACTGTCTCTAATGTATCACCTTGTGTTGAGTGAAAGTCCTCATTAATCTTGTGGTTGAGTTTCATCCATATACTGTGTCTACACCACAGCTTCCAGGTTTTTTATTTTGTACCTTCTCATTCCTGTCAGATGAACTACATCTTCATCACTAGGGGTGGGAATCTTTGGGCACCTTATTGATTTGATTTGATCACGCTTCAAAGGGCTACAATGCGATTTTAAAACAATTATTTATGCATCCACAAAAATTTTTCAGATCTAAAAGAAACTTAATATTATGCTCTACGCTGCAGTATAAGCAGTTTTCATTCAAACTAGATTATGGGAACTAAATGAACAAAAGGAGTCAAATGTATTCAGTGTTTTCAAAACTTTGTGTTTGGTCCCATTAGAGTGTGGGAATGACTTATGATCCTGTTCTATTGTGGCTCCAAAGTGCGCAACATAACGCACAAGCCCTGGTTTTCAGTCAGCGAATGTGGCCGCAAATCCTTCGCAATAAAAGTTGCAATGGACTTTCTAATTTACTTTGCCCTTTCCGAGTTTGGTAGAAACATTGACATTCGTTGCTCGGCACTCCCCTGTTGGCAGCAGCAGCTAGTAGCTACCACCGGCTGTTTGTTCTTCTTCCTCCTCCTCGGGGTGGAAACATGCACACAACTTGCATCTAATAGTTCTTGTCAACACCATTTTCCCCTTCAGCTTCCTAGAAGCCAAAGTACTTCCAAACACTGGCTTTCGATGCAGAAGGAGCTCTTTATATGTCTCGGTCAGCCATCTTGTTTTTCCTCCATTTGTGCCATAAACTCTCTGAGCGCTGCATGTTTTATTGACTGGATGTGAAGATTGTTTGCTTGAGAGAAGTGCGGGAGAAGGAGTGTGAAGAAATCAACATATAAAGTTTTAGATGGAGCTTATGTAAGTAGCAATTGAGCTTGAAGTGTTTGTGAGCTCAAAGCCTAAAGAGCATATTGTGTTGTGCCAGTGGGACAAAAGAAGCACAGCCTAGTTAATGTGACTTTAGATGGAAATTGGCAACCTCTAGAATTATTTTGTCTCTAGTAGCAGTTCATGGTTGAAATATTATTTTAAGGTTTTTACGCGTTTGCTTTATGATTTTACGTCTCGGTCTGTTGATCGTCTTGCCCTTCTTTATTTCCATTTACTGTGACATTTTCACCCTGTATTCCAGTCGCTGTTCAGTGTATGAGTTCAGATTTCTTCCTTTAAATGGAATTATGTTACCCAACAAAATGGACAAGTTATCAGTGAGTGGACAAAAGTGTAGGATTTAACACACCTGCCAGTTTGTAATGCACTCAGCAAATTGTATTTAAATTAGCGGCTATTGTTCATTCTTGTTCAACAATTCCAGGGAAGTCGGTGAGGTTAAAGAAAGATGATAAAACTGCATGGCAACAATGAGGTGGAAACAAGCAGCTATTCTCAAGGCCTTTAAGTACTTATGATTCTTTGTTCTCTGTGGTAAACAATAGTAGGTGTAGTGTTTTGTTTGCTTACACATGAGGTAAAGTCAAGACAAGTGTATTTATACATGCTCAGAGCTTTTCACAGATGCTTTTAAGGAAAGCAGCAGAAGTAAAAGTGTAAACTTAGAGCTGTTAAGAGCCGCTCTGTTTTCACCTTCTAAAACAGATGAGAGTCTGATGACTTTTAAACTGAGTGCAGGGTAAAAGTGGGATATTAGCAGTGTTGACTGAATAGGGAAAGAGTTTACTCATCAAATTAGGGTTTGTGTGCAGAGTCTTAAAAGTAAAGGTGGTATCTCACTGACCTGGGACTGTTGGGACACTATTTGGTGAAAAAAAATTCCTCAAAACCCTTGGAAAATATGTGAAATTTCTGCTGAAGCCTCACAAAACTCTGGGTGTTTGTGACCAAGAGACCTGTGTTTTTGAAAATGATGACCTATTTTCAAGTGCACAGCTTGCAAAACTACATTCTTGGCCGTGCACAGTATTTTGTTGCCCACCTCCACTCACATCATACTCACCTCGGCTCATTTTGTCCCCACCTTGGCAGCCGCCCCACATTTATGGTTTAATCTGCTGACTACGGTTTTGAAATGAAGATATACAGATTTGGACCAGTTTTTCAATAAATATTCATTATCAGTTTGGTTTCAGACACTTGAGACGGTTGGAGGCGACTGTGGCAAAATTCAGATGTGGTGGTGATGCTCATGACAACTCTATTTTGACAAAAAAAATGTTTTTAACATGTTCAAAACTCAAGCAGCAGAACTGCATGCCTCTGTGATTCGTACAAGGAAATTAAGAACCCTGCAAAAGTCCTAAGACATTCGGGAGACTCCCTCATGAATCCCATTCGCCAACTACTCGCTGCCCAGTGAGATGCCACCTTCAGGTCAAAGGTGGGGGAAAAAAGTGTTCTTTGCTCAGCAAATACTGGTAGAATGAAGTGTCAAAACATTTGTTTTGTCTTTCTCTTGGCTCTGAAGTATTTATGAATTCCAGCATGTGCATGACTTCCGTCACCCCTGTACTTCCCAAACCCACATGATGAATTAATTCTAGAAAAAAAAACAACAGTGCCATTGTTTTTCCATAACAGCATGGTTGTGTGTTTTCAGTTTGAGCCGGTCGCTCCGCCCTCTCTGAAAAAGATCATCGATAAGATGAAGCCTGCTGGGTCTTCGAATGATCTGGTCCCTCCTCATCTTTTTAAAGAGGTTTTTTCCATCTTGGCTCTTTTTGTGCTCAACTTTATAATGGCAGCTTGGCAAATGGATATGTACCTGTGAGTTTTAAATATGTCGTGGTGACACCACTGATTTAAAATAACCCTACTGTACTGTCACATTTTAGACCAATCTTAAAGCTCCCTTTTATGTCCAAGATGCTGGAGAAGGTTATCTACTGCCAGCTGAACTCACACTTAAATGAGGTGTTTCAGTCTGGTTTTAAAGCCTGTCACAGTACTGATTCGGCATTGTTGAGAGTATTTAATGATGTTCTTTTAACTACAAATTCTGGCCGCTGTGTTGTTTTGCTGCTGTTAGACCTAACGGCTGCCTTTGACACAGTGGACCATCAGATCCTCCTGTCCCATCTGGAGAACTGGGTCGTGTGCAGGGTGTAGCTTTAAACTGGTTTAGATCCTACTTAACAGAGAGAAGTTTTTCTGTCCGTGTTGAAGCTGCTGAGACCTCTGTAGCACCTCTTACTCACGGAGTGCCTCAGAGCTCTATACTTGGCCCTCTTCTCTTTTCTCTGTACCTACTCCCTCTTGGATCTATTCTCTGGAAACATATTGCCTTCCACTTTTATGCTGATCATACCCAAATCTATATGCTACTAAAACAGGATAATCATGACTC
The DNA here is from genome assembly GCA_028566095.1 of Kryptolebias brasiliensis. Classification (NCBI taxonomy): domain Eukaryota; kingdom Metazoa; phylum Chordata; class Actinopteri; order Cyprinodontiformes; family Rivulidae; genus Kryptolebias; species Kryptolebias brasiliensis. The sequence goes on along the minus strand of JAOXNZ010000054.1, from coordinate 20,254,697 downwards.
TGTAAACCAACAATTGGACTGCTTTGGAGAAATCAACACATGGATGTTAGTGAACATTTCACATCTGAATGAACGAAAGGCCATGGTTGTGTTGTTTGGGCCCAGTAATTCTTCCAAAGTTCGTGCTGATCTGGGTCCTTTAACACAACACTTGACTGACACAGCAACAAATCTGAGTGTGAGGCTGGACAGTGACCTTAAGCTCGAAGCTCAGGTTAAATCAGTGGTCAAGTCCAGTTTTATTGTTTGAGACAATTGCCCAAGGTCAAACCATTTCTGTCATGGCATCACTTTGAGATTTTAATCTATGCTTTTATCTCAACTCGTTTAAACTACTGCAATGCACTTTTTGACGGGCTGAGCCAGTCTTCACTCACTTGATCAGTTTGACAGATCAGCTGCTGTTGGTAGTCCCGAAGTCAAAGAGGAGGTTGAGAGGTGACTGAGCGTTTTTAAACTATGAAACAATGTGGAACAATCTACCTTTGCAGATCAAGACAGGCCGACTTATTTCCTGTTCCTGTTAGTTGGTGTACAGTGCTTTGGTCAACAGTGTTGTTTTTAAAAAGCTTTATAAATAAAATTGTATTATTATTTTCACACATAATATTTTATTGTTTACCTAATTTAGACCTCAGAGTCGTGCTTGCATTAGCTTCTAATGTGCAAGTCATTGGAACCTTGCCATACAACAGCCTTCCACAACAGCTTTATAGTTTTCACTACAGCCTAATCAAAAAAAAAAAAAAAGAAAATCGAAACAACTGGACTTCTATTCTGTAGCTGAAGATGTTTCGCTTTCCATCCAAGTAGCTTTTTCATTTCAAAACTTGAGAGAGTGTGAATTAAGAAAGCTCCTCACATGGGAAGTGAAACATCTTCATCTACTGAATAGAAGCCCAGTTTGTCTTGGTTTTTTTAAATTTTTGTTAGATTTGCCATGTCCTAGATGACTTAGAATCAACACCAGCAATAGAGCATAATAGGTAGTGATAATGTATGTTAACTAGCTATAAAGACGATAATAGGAATTTTTTTTATTTTCTAAGAATCCATATGAATAGGTAAACCTTAGGTAGGCAGGTAAACTTTATGAACTTGTTTTATTAAAAGAAATTTCATAACATGACTTTGAACAAGTTGTATATATCTTCTTCCTTTTAGAAAAGCAAATGCAAATGTTTGATTTGAAAACCAGTCTTAAAAAGTACTTTCCTAAAAGCAGTTTCCTGAAATGTCCTAGATTATTAATTAATCAAAATATTAAATATGAATGTAAAATATTTTAAGCAAAGATTTGAAATTTATTAAAATTATATTTTTATGAAAG
>JAOXNZ010000054.1:20241186-20253267 GCA_028566095.1 Kryptolebias brasiliensis | reverse complement strand
AAAGATTTGAAATTTATTAATATTATTTTTTTATGCAAGTTTGGTTGCTGTTGCCCCATCTGTCCTTATTCTAAATCGTTCAATTCTTCTATCCTGCACATTCAGAAAGTAAAGGCAGGAAACGGAGGATAAAGAAATTATGGCTCCAAGTTTCAGACATGAGGCACCATTCTATTCTATTCCATTACTCATCTGCTCAACTTGACGTTGGTGGATATAAACTTCAGCCAGTGTTTGTGTGCAAGCGTATCAGCGTGTGTGTGTTAAACTGCATCAGGCTTTCCAGGCAAGGCCCCGTCAGCCTGTCAAAGTGGTGATTAGAATGTGTTGTGACACACAGTTATGTGCATCCTCACATTCAGACCCAAGTACACACTAAAATACATCTTGCTGCCTGCACAGAGATGTTGTGGCCTGCAGCAGCTTACAAGGTCCATTGCAGTTCACCTCTTGTGTCACTGAGTATTAGGGTATGGACTATCTGGTTCATGGCACAGACACACACATGCTGATAGGGCCTTGTTGATTATAACTGTTAACATTACTACACCAAGGTGAGGAGTTTTGCTCCTGGCTGACAAAGGCCTTCACTCTACCACATGCACACAAACACACACACATTCATGCTTTAGATTCTTTTCAATCCCAAGACTTCACACACCACATACATTTTGTTTTTCAGTGTACATACACCTGTTCACACGCAAAAACACACAATGGCTCTCCCACAGCGTAGCAACATGCAGAATCGAGTCTTGCTTCCTCCTTCATTTTCTGTTACCCTTACTTAACTCGTAGCTTCACACATCCCCTTTAAACACACATTCACTTTGTCTCTGTCTCATGTAAGCACACCATCACGACTCCTTTTGCTGTCACACACACACACACACACACACACACACAATCAAGCAGCACTGAGGGAATGGGCAGACTCATTCCCAGTCTGCCCTCGGGATCCAGATTGATTGATAGGAGAGGCAGCAGGGCAGCAGAAATGAATGAGGAATAGCAAACGGTGGCGCATGCTCTCACCTCCACGCCTTGATGATATTGTTAAATGGACTGTTTTCAGGCTAATGCCACCATAGTTTATGGAATAATACCGCTTACCCTGGTAATGCAGCAATTGGGAGCAAAAAGCCTTGTAAATGGGTCTATTTGAAAAAAATAAAGGTTGTCTAATGTTGCCTCACATGGTGCAACCCAATTTATTTTTGTTCTTTGACATAACCAACTCAAAGATATTCATGTATAGTCACTAAAATCAGCTCCTTTGTGTGGCAACTGACTTCTGATGTGTTGTTGTACAGAATATTAAAGAGTACCTAATAAAAAGAATAAAATGCCTCACAGTAAGAAGGTTGCAGGTTCGATTCCTGGCCTTTCTGTGGGGAGTTTGTATGCTCTCCTCGCGTGAGTTTTTCTCAGAGTACTGCATTTTTTCCTCCCACAAACTAAAAACATGCATGTTAGGTTCATTGGCAACTCTAAATAGTCCCTAGGTGTGAGTGGGAGTGTGATTGGTTGTTTGTCTTGTTAGTCTATACATGGCCCTGTGATGGACTTCCGCTCTGTCCAGGTCTCACACTGTGACTGAGACACCAGCTCCACTGTTACCTGGAAAAGGTGTGCCTAATCTTGCCATACAGAAAGCACAAAAGCTTTTCTTGGTTGTGCATGAATTTTTAATGCTTACTTGCCTTTAATTGTCTTATTTCTTTTATTGCTTATAATCCGTCAAAACAATGAGTCAGTCAGTTCTTAAAAAAAAAAAAGTTAATTGTTCTCTAAATAATTTGGCAACTCAAAATTAAAATGAATTTTTTTCCTGTTTAAGAGATTCTTTACTCCAAAAATATTCATGGATTTTTTTCCAGTAAGATATCATTGGTAAAAGTAATTTTTCTGACATTTGTTATTTCACTCAACAGATGGGGATCTGCAGGGGCTTTACAACCTCAATATACTGTGGTGTATACACACGTGTGATGGTCACTGGGATTGTTTCGCTGTATATTCTGACAGTTATAATTCATGGTTTATGAACAAACAAGGTAGTGATCCTGTGGCATTTACAAGGCTCTGTGCTTTGTATTAGATCTTATGGGGATGAGCTGGCTGGCTGCCACTAGCCTGTCTCCCTCAGCCAACTAAATCTAAGTTTAGCTATCAGGCTGAAAGTCATTTGATCGCCTGCATGCTTTCTGTATATATATATATTTCTTTTTACCTGAGCACAGTCCGCACTGGTTTGTTTGAAAGCCTGCCTGTCTGCTTGAGTTTTTCTTGTGAAAGCTGGGTGTCATCCGAATGGGTAGAATGCAACTTTATGTAAGCTTAACACTGTCTGTGTGGATTTCATGAATATTTTAGTCAGCTGGCATTCACGAGGTGTCATCAACTTATTGGCATCTCTCTTGGAGGTCATCGTCTTAGGTTGTGGTTCAGATTCCAGTTAGCTTGAATCTTCATGTTGGAAGTGGTTTTGTTGTTTGCGGGCCTTTTAACTCACTTGGTGGTTTACCTTGCATGCATACATTGTTTTTTTATTTTGGTATTTTTTCCATCAAGCCACTGCTTGTTTTTAGGAGTAGGCAATTGTGCCAAAAGATCTTATAACAAACATTTTACAAGAAATCATATTTTGAAATGTGAAGAACTGTTCTTGCCAAAAATTAAGCCATGTCATCATATACAAGACAGGCATTATTACCCACCTATTTTTGATTAGGCCCCCTTTTTGTTGCTAAAGCATCATTAACCTATAGAGGTGTGAGGTTCACTACACATTTAAAGGTATGATGGAGTGTCTTGATTACAATGCCAAATCTCTAAAATTCATTTTAGTTAACTGGGACCTTCATGAATTGAGAATGTTTGTCCAGCATAAATAAATGCTTGATTTGATTGGCATGTTAAAATTTTTTAGCCCTAGCAAACTTTTTAAAGTCATTGTTTTGTATTCTGCCTGTCTGTGTCTTTTTATTGCATCTAAGAAATACATTTTCTATGAAGTGTACTTGGTCAGTAACAATATTTAGGTAAACGGTACTTATTCAGGTAAGGTCATGAATAACGGGATCCAAGGATTTCCTGCAGAATGTTATCAAAATCATCACATTGTTGGCTTGCCAGCTTCCCAAAGTGCAACATGTTGCCTTATATGTGAAACTTGGAGAGCAATAATTTCTTTATCCTCCGTTTCCTGCCTTTACTTTCTGAATGCGCAGAGTAGAAAAGGTCAACCAAAGTGTCTTCAGGACATGGACAGTGGTGAAAGGACAATGTGATTCATCAAAGCAGTTCTCTTCTTTCATTCTTCCATAGTCTGTTTCTGATGCATAGATACCCAGTGTTAGTGCTTTTAGCACAAACTGGGGTCAACATCGGCACTGTGTTGGACACAGTGCAACATTTTCAACAATTTCAAGTACATTAGCTGTTCTGGTGTATCATACAACAGGGTGTAGTTTTTGCTCCCCTCTTGTATCAGTGGTCTTTGGTTGTCCATGACCTTGTTGTTGTTTCGCTCTTTCTTGAACTGCTTATAGATTCTGACCACTGTGCACCAGGAACACCCTACAAGATCTGCAGTTATAATCAATTATCTCAACATTATAGTTTGTATTCTGCCTACTGCCAAGGGACATTGAAGCATTTGTGCTATTGAATAACATCTTTAACTTCACCTTCAGTGGTCATAATGTAATGACTTATTGATCCAAAAGTAAATTTCAATCTGACATCCTGCAACTAGAGTTGGACAGGATTTCTTTGGAGACCTTTTACAACTTTCCCAAATTATACTTTGGTACAATAGTATATGGACTTGCCATCTGCCAACTGCTTGTCATGTATTATTGTTATTATTATTATTATTACATGTATTTTAGTGCATTTTAAAGGCCTCTAATTGGTTTTAAACCTTCATTTCTTAGATTAGTAATGCAGCACAATATGTTTTTATTGTCATTGCATGGTGGAACAAACCAATTTAACAATAAATGGTTCATACAAGAAAGTTCATAACATAAAATGTACATGACACATTTAAAGTTTTTTTATTTATTTTTTTAATAAGGTCAGTATGCTGCCAGGCTTATCAAGTATAAGCAGGGGATATGACAGGTCTGCAAAACTTCCTTCTGCGTTGAAGACCTGATCTGAAGATGTTCTTTTAATGCAAGAAAGCAGATGTTAAATTTCCATAATCATGATCTTTAAGGACTACAAGCTCTCCATAAAAATGTGTCAGCTCTGCTTCTGCTCATTCTTCTGTGATGGAACACACCACCTCTGCCACACCAGGTTACTGTAAGAGACTGACAGATTCTACCTTTTGGGTTTCAACTTGCCCCTCTTCTGTCTCCTCTTCAACCTTGCTCCGATGCACTGGACTGTTTTTAAAAGGTGTGATGGTAAAAAGTCCCATTTTTGTTTTTGGTATGTTTGGCTAATGCAATTGACAAGATTTTTGTCATTAAAGTAACTTAAGTAAATCTTAAGCTCTAATATAAATAAGTTAATACCAAAATGTTTTTACGCATTGGTCACGGTGCAAGCAAGTTGTCATGCCACCATTTTTTTTTGCCATTTTTCTTTGTGATTGAGATGTGCTACATATGCTGCAGACCCCCACTTAAACAGTAGGTGTCACTATGGAGAAAATAATAGTGTTACACAACAGCAATAGCACTATAAAAAGTCAAACAGGAAATACATTCTTCATATAACTACACAGTTTTAACTTATCCACTCTGCTGGTTGAGGTTAAGACTTGCAGGCGTAAACGTTACAGGAGTTCTTTTTAAATATTGACAATACTCAAAAGCATATTGTTGCTGATTTATATAATCTGGGACACGATAATACCATGATAACATCTGGCTTGACTCGTCACTTCAACCTAAGTCTTTTTCAGTTTTATGCAAAAGTTGTCAGCGGTACAATATCTCTATACTTGAGTTTCCTCCCTTTAAAACTTGCTCAATATTGACTGTTAAAGAGTTTCTATCAAAGAGAACAAAATCACCAAATATGTATTTATTTTTATTTTTTTACTAAGGAGAAAGAAATCAATCATTTGTTTCCATTTGAGTGCAAATAGTAAGAAGCCTCAGTATAAGCTCGAAGTAACATTCATTTAGAAAACCATTTTTTTTTTTTTTGCTTTCTCCCGCAAAAATCAGAAAAAAAAGGAAAAGCTGTGTGTTAATGTCTCTGTAGAATGTGCATTTCTTTCTGCCAGGAAGTTTGTTTGTCCGTGGACTTTTAGTCTTTTGGTCGCTCTCAGCTGCTGAGTTGGCCTCGAGGCTTTGAAAGAAGACTGCAGAGACCACTGTTCTTAAAACCTTATTGGCATCCTCTCTGTGCTCTCAAGTTCTCACCACTTGAAAAGATTATTTTAAAACCATCCCCAGATCAATGCCTTTTCACATCATATTCTTTGAATCTACGTCAGATGTCGAAAAGAACGTAGCTGTAGATGCGTCTCAGGGATACTTTGAAGAATTTCGATCCTGCTTTTTATTTGAAAATACTTTTAAAGAAAACACTGACATTTATTGTGAATCTAAGCTGTCAGATCACTTGACAAGGAAGTCTTAGACTTTTAAGTCTGTATACACTGTAGATCAGCAGTTTAAAGGAAGCACGACCCAAGTTATTTTGAGTTACGCAGAATACCACTTAGAAAAGACACGATCATGTTTAGATTGAGGGCTTAGATAGTTGCTGGACAATTTCACACAAGAAATATTCTCATCACTTTCTTCACCTTTCAGTTTTATGTATAATTTAAAAGGCTTTTGACTTAAATAAACCTTTCCTAAAGATTTATTAATTAGCTGATTAAAAATTACACTCGTACTTTATCACTGCTTTTATTTTGTAGTACTTTAAAGATATTGTCATCTTAACATTTAAATTATATTTAGTTTTACCAGATTAGCACTTTAAAAGTTTTTCGAGAGTGCAACTTTCAGGGCACTCATTGAATACATTTATATTTAAATCCAGCTTGCAGGTTGAAGTATAAAAATTAAATTGACAGAGTTAACAAGAATAATATATATTTTATTGACAAACAAAATTCTAACAGATGGAGTACATAAACAAGGACTGTTAAACCTCCCGCAATTTGTGTTCCAGTAAAAAAGAGCACTGAGATGAACTAAGCCATTGTAACACCATTTTGAATGCAAAAAGTTCTACATGTGAATAAAGATATACTTATACAAACATTAATGATCTTGTTCATTTTAACAAGAGCTCATTCAAGTAACCGCTTTCTTAATGAGGACTGTTGCCTCTTTTATTGTTTTGTTTTGAGAAAATAAATGTGTCCACATGGTTTGGATGAACTGAAAACTTGAGGTAAATTTAAGTCTACTTACTACATATTCTGGTGGGGGTTGTTGTTGTCTGATAAAGCACTGTGGTTGTTGGGGAACAACTTGGTGCATTACTGCTACCTCATGATCCTGTTAGCAGCGTGTTACTACCAGGTGCTGTTGGGCAACAAACAAACAAAAAAACGTAGCTGCTTATTATGACAGTCCCATTAATTCTTCAGCTTTTTACCTTTTAACGTTGCTTCAAATACTCAAAATCCACTGCCCATCCCTAGTTAAGAGCTCTAGTATTATTACTATTCTTACTGAAAACTGGGTCAACAGTTGGTTATTAGAAAAGGAAACACAGACAGCTTGTGGTTTTCCTGCTGTTGCTGTCAATCCATCAGCCTTCAGTTTCTGTCTAAAAGACTTTGTGCACAATTTCCCTGCTAATGATGGGATGTGGGGGCAGGTGTACGCATCAGTGGTGTCCGAGAGGTAAGAACTCATACTGAGAGAAGAAGTGCTGAGACAAATGGGGCGGTTTGGTGGCAGGCTGTCTTCCTCCTCCATTAAGCTCTGCTTTAGTCTGCTGCTAGCCTGCTTCTGGTCAGGACCCCTCCCCGGCAAACACCCTCTCAGTCTGTCTCGAACATGTTTCCATGTGTTTTGCTTCTTGTTGCCTTCCTCTCCCACGTCATGTTTCAAGTCTCATTGACAGAATCAATACTGCTGACTTTAATCTTTTACCATTTCCGCACCCCGCCACCTATTTTTCAGAAAGAAGAATTTTATATACTGTGCAAAAGTCTCAAGTCACCCTTATTTTTTTATGTTGCACTTCCAGGGAGCCAGACTTTCTTTCCAACAAGTGGACCTGAACTCCAATTTTTCAGGCTTGACAAAGATCTTTTAAAGTTTCTCTTTGAACATTGGCATCATTTCTTGTCATTTTCAGTCTAGACTAGTCCATTTTTAGTAGAATGTTTTTTGTTTTTTTAATGTATTTAACTCTGACCTTTCAATCATTTGAGTATTACAAAGCCACTTAACTCAAGGAATGAGCCAGTGTTAGGTCAATACATAACTGAACTTGGGAAAGAACAAAATTTAAATAGTTTCTTTAGGCACTTTGCTGCTGACAACCTGTCACTAAAGCAGATAATTTGTTCTGATTTGTTTCGTAGAATTTGCAAAATAATGCCCAGGGGAAAAGTTTCACTCACATAAAATTCCCCTAACAGCACCTCCTAGTGAGGTTTTCTCTAGAATTACAATCTCTCTTTTACCCTTTTATAAACCATGTCCTTCTCAATTTCTCTCCCACCTTCTCATCCTTTGCCTCCCCTGTCCATTAGCTGTGCTTACTTTTGTCTCCTAGACCATGTCAATCACTAAATAAAGGCTTAGATTAAAAGGATAGATTGTTTTGTTCAGTCCAATCCTGCTGGACGGGTCATGAAAAGGGCCTGTGTGCGTTGCTGTCCTCATCCAGTCCTCTACTGATGTTGAATTTAGGAGAGGTGTTGCCGTCAGGGAGAAGAAGCGCCACAGCACTGAGGAGTGTTGGCATTCGTCTTCTGTGTCTTGTTCAGTAAGAAGAGTTTGTATATGTGTGTTTAGAAAGTTTAGTTAATGAAAATCAACCAGAAGGTTTTGTGTGCATCACTACAGAATCATTTTTGTTTAAAAGCTGAGCTCTGAGTCATTTTAAAAGTATGGTGTGATAAGATTTCTGTAGAGTCAAATGTGAAGTGCTTACCAAATTTCAATTAAGTGATTTACATATTATGTTCAGCAAGGTGAAGTTCAGGCCATTAAAATTATGCCTAAAAAGAAATGCCACCTTTTTTAAAAATAAGTTGACATTACATTTTTCTTTATGCCTTCTCTGTTTTTGTACATGCTCATTCTTATTTATCATCCTTTCCTTCTCTTTTCTTCCTGGTGTTGAAAGCCACTTCGTCTTTGCTCTTTTTTTACCCTTTGCTTCTCACCCTCCCTGTTTTTCACCCCTCCACTTTATTCTTGTTAACATCCCCAGCAGGACAGGGTTGTGCTCTACAGACGGGGTGTTAGGGGCCACAGCTGCCCAATCACAACCTGATTTATCAACCTCCTCCAGCTAGCCTGCTTAGATACTGTTTTGCTCGCTTGCTTTGGTTGTTACTTAAAGCCAATGAGGCAGGGTGTTTGTATTTCTAGCTGCACATCCTTAGGAGGTGTCTGCCATAATGAAATGGCTCTCTGTAATGTATCTAGCCGTCTCCCCGGGAGCTGAAACATGCCCGTGTATCTATCCAGCTGTTTTCTCCCTACCAGGATTTATTTACTGACATAAAGAACGAGAGGCAGACTTGTGATCCAAGTTGATGTTTGTTTTAGAAATCACTGCCACAGCCACTTGACAGCAGCAGATGAAGCCTTTTGTTTTTCCCAGTTCGAACACATTTGTCCTTCACATCATTGTTGCTCATTTTCTTTCACCATATTTCTCAATCTCACATCCTCTCCCCCTCTGTTTATACACCATGTCCAGTTCCAGATGGCCACCAAATATTTACAGAGCCACAGAAAAGTGGTAATTTCAGTAAAGTTAATTCTGAACCCTCCCACCCCACCCCCCTTGTTCCATTTCTCTGAGTTTCTTAACATCACACTCAATTTCTCTCTCCCTCTCTGCCTCTAGTCCAGTACCAGATGGAGATGATGCGTTCCCTGCGTCATGTCAACATTGACCATCTGCATGTGGGCTGGTACCAGTCCACCTACTATGGCTCCTTTGTCAGCCGAGCTCTGCTAGACTCTCAGTTCAGCTACCAACACGCCATCGAAGAGTCAGTTGTTCTCATCTATGGTGAGTAGTCCCACACAGGAGATTATGTATTACAAATCACTTTCAAAATCAGTTCAACTAGCTTTTTTTTTAAGGTAAAAATTGGTCAAATAATACACTTATAGTAATAGCAACACTTTGCAGATAATTAGACATGATATAAAAAGAACAAAACTGGCAAATAAATTAGAAGGTTGTGTTCCAAGAAGATCAATGTAATTAAGTCGAATGCTGACAAAAAACAAAGTCTCATTTGGGTCAGTGGTTAAAATGTGAATCCATGTTTTTTTTTTTAAATCTGCGTAAGAAGCCAAGATGGGTTCAAACATCGGTCAGCAACAGTAATAATCACATGTGTTCACCCACTTCGATCTAATGCTTTCACTAGCTAGAAATGTTTTATTGACTCAGTTATAGACCAGAAATGCAGAGCTGACACGTACTGCTGCAGTGGTCACTTGTCAACACAACCATTCATAGGCAGCTACTAATGAAGGAAGTTCATGCAGGTGAAAAGAGGCTTCAGGAGAGTAGGTCAGCACCAGTTAAGGTTGACTCTCCTGCTCCCAAAGGTAATGCTGAACTGTCAGGAAGCAGTGTTTTATAAAAAAAAAAAACAAAAAAAAAAACAACCTCCAGCATAGAATTATAAAAGCTTGTTCAGATTATGTGTACAAGGATTTTTTTTAACCCGAGACAGAATTGGTGCTTCTACAAGAGAATTGATTAGAATCATTTAGTGTTCATTGTCAGACATGATTAAACAACCTCTAGTGAAATTCAGTGTCTCTTTTTTTTATCAATTAGGAGTCTAAGAATCGAGCTGTCACAGAGAGGTCTTTAGATATTTTATTGTGGTTCACATATAACAAAATCAGTCTGACAAAGATGTAAAGAGAGAGATTTAATTGCAGGTGTAGAATAAATACTTTTAAATAGTACATATTTAAAAAAAAAAACAATCTCCCATCTTCATGGTTGTAAAGACATTGCTTTGGTTTCACCATATTTGATACAGAATAACCGAGTTTCTGTTGGATGTCACTTAATAGTAAGCACACAAAATTGTCTGTTTTTGATGTTGAGTCAGGGTACATAAAGCAGATGAACCACATAGAAATTTATGCACAATAATGGCTGAGAAAATCTGGAGGCAATGGACCGGAGGTCAACTGGTCAGAGGATTTTTGATGAGCGATTCATCCATTGAAATAGATGTTATGACAGTAAGACATAACAAATCCTTTCTATAAAGACACTGTGACACAGAACAAGGATTGGAAATTAATTGTAGGGGTTTGGGGAATGGAAGATGAGTGACATAGTAATTAGACACCATAGAAATGTGTGATTTTTCTTGACTGAGTCTGACTCACTCAGTCAGCCAGAGCCGTTGGCCTCTGAAACCCTCCTAAAACTATCATGTCATGTCAGGTATTGAAGCTTCATGGGTGAGGAAATGTTATAGACCTCGGCTGAGTAAGGTAAAGTACCGTTAGCCTTTTCTAGTTAAGGCCAGCTTTAGAGAAAGAAGCAGGAAGACATAAACAGGATTGGAAGGACGGCTGGAAGCCAATAACATGACACTAATGAACATGATGTGCTTGTAAGTACTGCTTTTTTTAAAAAAATCTTTAAGAGCTGCTCATAATTGCCACATGGCCATTGCCGTGCCAGATAATGCTTATTTTTCAAAAGACAGCAGTAGTTAAATCAACATGACATCAAACAAAGACTTATCTCTAGCACCAAAGTGTTAATTTTGAACTCTGTGTTAAATAAATGTAAATTTATGACCACTCTAAGTGGTTGAGTTGAGAGGCGGTATTTTAATACATCTCATGGATACCTGCATAATTAACTGGATGTAAATGCTAATCAGTTTTGTTAGATGATTTTTATTTTATATGTTTATATATTAAAACTCCAATCAGACTTGTAAATCAGACTTTACAAACTAAAGACATGTAATTAAATTTGAACACCAAACATCCAAAAGTCACGTTGTGTCCAGGCTGTATTTCCAGCCTGTGTTTGTCTCATGTAATGGTTCTACTGTAATGAGTTTTACTTTCTGAGAATTTGTCAGACCAAAAAAATCCAAGGTGACAAAAAAAAAAAAGACTTACAAACTCACTGAATTAAAATCTTTCATTAAATTAAATGCTTAGCATTCAACGAAGGAATGCCTTTTCATGTCAGTTTTAAACTGAGATCATTTAATGTTGAGAAATGATGGAGTTATAATCGTTTGGTCAAACCATTAAAATAACATTATACGCAATCTCAAGCAATATTGTGCGATCTCATCCAATCTGTTAGCACTTGGAGTATGAGATAGCTAGTACCACACAAAATTTTTGCTCAGAATATGTAAAATTGACAGAGTTGGATCCATTTATGTGTTGGCCAAGGTTGATCATTTTTGGCACCCTTTTTGAATTGGGTTGACTCCAAATGTTAATGAGTTGTCAATGTACATCCAATGGCTACCTTCCAAGAGTTTCATTAAAATCTCTTCAGTGGTTCATAAAATATTTTGCTGACAGATGAATAAGGTTCACACCAACAGTTAATGCCAAAGATTTAAGCAAATATCTTCGCGCAGTGTATTAGTGCTCTAAAAATATGTTGGGGATGACTTTCAGCTACTACCACACCAAATTTTAGCTCAATATTTGTACAACTGACTGAGTTTTATTATATGCTAAGGTCAATTTGTTGTTGGGGACATTTTGAAATGGATTGATCCTAAAAGTTGATGAATTCTAGATGTACATCTAATCATTACTTTCTGATACGTCTATTAAATAAAATGAAATATATTTTAAAGGTTGCAGGATCTCATCCCGGCCTGGGGCCTTTCTGGGTGGAGTTTACATGTTCTCCCTGTGCACACGTGGGTTT
>JAOXNZ010000054.1:20215118-20241086 GCA_028566095.1 Kryptolebias brasiliensis | reverse complement strand
CAGTGACTGCTGGAGATAGGCACCGGCTCCCCGTGACCTGGAATGGAAAAAGCGGGTAAAGAAAATGGATGGATGGAAATATATTTTGCTAACAAGACAAACGCATCCACACAGTTATGGGCAAAAACATTTTTTTCCGCCTTTTGCCGTTCGATCACAGGCAATAAACAGCTCAGTTTTTATCTAGTCAAAATGAAGTACAAAAACAAAGGTGGCGTTATTTTTAAAGAATTGAAACATCCTTGAGTTTCGCTATTTTTAGTGTTAAAGAACTATGCTTGTCAGAGTCTTCCTTTGCTAAAACATTTTGGGTTCTTATTGTTCTGTGATGATGAAAACAGAATAGAGACATTTCAAATGAATCTATCTTTATGTAACGTTGTGATCTGGTTCTGCCAGCCTGCCAGCCGCTCAGGCAGTCGGGCAGCGAGCCTTTCCTCATTCTAAACGAGACCGCCTACTAATGTCAATCAATAATGCAGCACTTAACGGATCAAAGCACCCCAAAGGAATTTACATTATCTCCGTTTAAAGTCAAAGGGGAAGGAAAAATTGATTCTTTTTTTTTCTTTTCTCCTCCTTCTTTCTGTTCTCTTTGTCATTAGCTCACCGGTCATTTTATACCGATGAAAGAATCAATCAGCTGAGCAGGTAAATGGCTTCTGTCCAGTGATGTGTAAAACGTGTAAAACTTTTAACTATAAGGTGAACAGTTAAAAAGGTAAAGATGGAAACACGCAGAGCTAATTAGAGCTTTAAAATTAGGTACATGCAGAATAACAGTTAGCCTCAGAACCACATTAGTAATGAGCTCTGAACTAAAAAAGTCAGTGTAAGCCTCATCCTTGGACACCTTGACAATTTGATTCGTGCGAATATTATCAAAATGTTGAGGTGAATTAGTGAACATCTGGTTTCTATCTAATAATAAACTCAAACAGTTTTTTTTATTGCTTTTTGAGAACTGAAGCATAAAAGAATGCCTGTTTCTTTTAGCACAGACTGTCCTTTGCTGAAAGGAAAAGATCAATGCTTTGTGCCCAGATTCAGCTCTTGAGAGTTCATCTGTATCACTCCGTATTTATTCAGTCAGCATGCTTTCTATGGATTTGAAAGCCAGCTGGCTTAAGTGACAGTAAAATCTTAGTTACACTGAAGCTTGCTTGTTCAGTTTGAGTCAGTTTTCCATTTAGGGTTTTTGCATTTGTTACTATGAAACAAGCTCATTGTGATTTTGTCGCACAATGCCGATGTACTCCAATTTTTTAAAAATATTTGAAACTGCATTAATCAGTATGTTGGCCAATATTGTTTCTATGCACACAGAATGGTACAGTACACTGAAAAGGGAAATTGAATAAGTTAACGTTTAGGAATATCCCAGTAATGTACATTACTGTGCTAAAGGCCCAAGCCACTTTTCATTTCTTTATATTTTGTGCCCACGGAGCTAGGCTTTCTTGACATATTTTCTGGTGGTGTTGATCAACAGGTCTTCAGCCTTTTTGAAGGTCAATTTTTACATTGTGCAGTCCTCACACTTGATCGTTTTCAGGAAAATGGCCGTTTTCTTTGTTGAGCTACTTATTACAGACTCAGACTCAAAAGATGAACCAGTGAACTCAGCAAAGAATCTATTTTAAATTGTGTCTTTTACCATCCATCTGTTGGAGAGCTATCTTTTTTTAGGACTGACACTTCTTATTTTGTCTTCCACTTGTTTCTTCTGAGTTTTTAAGGTCACAATGGACACCCAGCTGAGATATGCCTAACAGTCAGGTACAAGGACTAAACTAAAAATGAGTGAAAAAGCAGTAAATGTCCAGATAAATACTATAAAAGACCTTCAGAAATCCTGGAGATTTACAGCTCAAGATAACTTTAAAAGATTACTATAAAGTCTGGCTTCATGGGGAGAAAAGGATAAATTTAAAGAAAAGAAGAGCAAACGCTTTCACAGCACTGTAAATCACTACGAAGTTAGTAACTTACTGTAAAGGCTTTCCAGTTCATTATTATCTGATCAACTGTGTTGCTTCTATAATAGATAGGAATGTTGCGATGGACAGCCAGCTGCTCCCTCTCTCCACTTCTCTTCTGCTCAGATTTGGAAGTCATTAAAGAAAAAGGTCTAATTTTCCCACTATAGAGAAATAACAATAAGTGATTAAAATCTTTCAAATAAGAGATTGAATTGTAGATACTGTATATCCTCTAAATGAGCATTTGCATTTGGATGCTTGCATTTTTTTTTCCTGATTACTCAGATATCTCAGAAAATTATTACTTGATGGGAGTTTTTTTTTTTTTTTAAATAAAAATATGAGTCTGCAGTAAACCACTTTGTGTCAGGACAGTGCATTTTCAGATTTTATAATGACTTGTGTCTGTGTTAATACAAACCATTGTATTATATTCATAAAAAAAGTAGCCTGTTTATTATCTTTTTCTTACCACTCAGTGACATTTGCAGATATAATAGTTGAACTTGCTTAATGACAAGAAAAATATAAAGAGATTCAGATTAAGTTTAAAGTGTAAAGCAAAGCAGACCGTTAAAGGAGTAGTTCAGATCTTTTGAAGTGGGGTTCTGTGGAAAGGTTATGAACAATTAATATCTTATCTGTAGTAGATAGCTCTTTAAACAATGTGAGTTTAGAGAAATGGTTAAATTTTGACCAGATTGATGGGCTAACAGCTAGTTTGAGCGAGACAAAGATCAAAGTAGATTGCTATCATCTTAAAACAACTCCAATATTTAAAAAAAAAAAATCCTAATGGTGCATGTGAACACTATTTTAAAAACCTTTACATCGCTGTCAATATTGCAATACACGGTTATTTGTGCAGATAAATTGTGATATTTATGTCAGAATTGCCCCTAGTCTTCGCTGGGAATGCTGCCGCAAACTGTTGCTGCTGCTATTTAGGCTCGCAATAGATCAAAGAGCTATCTACAACAGGTAAAATATTAATTGTATATAACTTTTCCACAGAACCCCGCTTCAAAAGATCTGAAGTATCCCTCTGAAGCAGTTGTTGACTAAACTGAACAAGGAGACTTTAAAAGAATGCCTTTTAAAATCTGTTAAAATTGGGTTTCTGTGACTAATGTACTCACTCAAAACCTCCAGCTATGGCTGCTAAAGAAAAGAGAAATAAAGTAAGCTTTCTGAATCAGCAGCTGAAATGCTGCTGACTGGCATCAACTTGACAAACCATGGAGAGGTTTTCACGAAGTTTACCAAGAAATCTGATTTTAAAATGTGGAATCATCAAGTATAAGGCAAGATTATTGTCAAAATTAAATGAAGGTATTTATTTGTGATCTCTGATTTTCCTAATTCCAGACCCCATCAAAACAGGCCAAGGCTCCCTGTCCCTCAAAGCGTACAGGCTCACCCCTAAGCTCATGGAGATATGCAAAGAGAAGGATTTCACACCAGAGGGGTGAGTAGTTTTACAAGAGAATACACTCAAAGATACGACCACTGCTACTTTCTTCACACAGAAGTAACTATACTATCAAATAAATTTGTATTGTTGTGTATATGTAAACAGATGAGCTAACGCTGCTTAAAGTGATATAGAATTTAAATTTTAGTTTTTGCACCTTTTTAATTCTGTTTGTTCAGCAGATGCAAATACAACCTCATGCGTCCACAGGGGAGTCATTTAGTGGCAGTTGGAGATGGATGCTGATGATGATGATTTATCAGCTCGCCCTTGCCCGTCAAACAAATGTACCATGTTTACGCTTTTTCTGACCTCGAGGCTTATCGTAATTGCTTTTAAATTGCAGCTAAAAATGAACGTAATGAGGGGACCATTTTCCTGGCAGTTCGGAGCAGTCCTCTCTGGCATACATAAACACACGCATGAGGGCACAACGTGCACATTCAAACAAATGCAAGCGTATCTGTCCAATAAAGAAATCCCAGAGGCATTAAGTAACAGTTTATTCAGAAGCCTCAGATTTACATCCCTACTACTACAGAGTGTATTTGCAGGAGGAAGGACACTTTAAGAGCATGGTTTCATTGCTCTTTTCCATTTCCTCTGTATTTTTCCTCACGTTTGTCTCTCTTGCTCGCCAGCCTGTTATTGACCCACTGTGTTTGGCCCAGAGTCAGGATCCCTCTCATTTCTGCAGCTTTTCATTAGTTCCTATGATTTATTATGGCTCCAATCTGTCACTGTTTGTGTTCCCAACAAGCTCATGATTGAAACAGGGCAGGACAGTAAAGGACAATATCAACACATTATCACAATCTTTTCTCTGTTATGTGATTTTCAGATTTGGCCAAAAATCTGAATAATATTGTGAGGGTTTGTTTTTCCCAAAGATGCAAAACTCCAGGTGTTTCCTCCCCCACTACAGCCCACGGGGGGAGAAAAAAATAAATCGCTTTTCAAATTGCTGTATTTGATGTTCCATGAGCTTGCATATATTGCTCACCTTTTTGAAATGAAAGGCACAGAGAGATGAGTGTTGAGTGGACACCTCTTTGAACCGCCCTCTATCTCCACTGGGCTGTGCAGGCAGTGGTCAATAGCGTCCACTTCAGCACACAATCTAAAGCATCAAATTAGTCTGCCCGTGGAGGCAACCTTTGGCTTCATCCAGTGGGGGCCCAACTTTGAGAGAGTGTGACATTAAGTGTGCCAAAGTCCAGTATGGTTGAGTAATTTGTCCTGCCTATGGTAGAAAGTGTCCTCTTTCCTCATTGACAGCGTTTTCTGTCATGCTGCAGGCATTTGGAAAGGTCACTGTATGCAGCAAATACTTCAGATTGACAATTGCGTCAAAATCTTAAACAGTATTTATATAATTAAGGATTTTTCCTAAAGACCCGCTGTATTCCATACTAATATGAGTCCCCTTCCACTCTGAGCTTGAAGCAGAACTGCTTACTTTGTACCTCAGAGTCTCATCTTAAAGTTTGCCTGAGGCGATTCTCTACCCAGAATAAAAAGTGGCATATGTCTTTATAAATTTAATAGCTTTCTTAAATCATGTGATACTCCGCATCCCTATTTATCACACAGACAAGTGTGTTTAACCATCTTTGTTCCTGGTGTGCTTAGTAGAAGTGGGTTGATCACAGAATAAACATCTAACAAGCCAGTTTAGACGTACACAGACACATCAGTTTGTAGCTCGTGCACGGTGCACGTCTAACAGGCTGGACTAAAGCAGTCAGTCACTTTTATTACATTTATGTGGGACATTAGGCAAAGTTAAAAATTCTATCTTTGTGTTAACAGGCAAAGATAGAAAGAAAGAAATGTCAGAAAGAAATAACAGATATTGATTATAGGAAGGTATCAGGACTGCATGCACTATTATGACATTCTGAATCACATTGGACTCTGCATAGGATTATGAGCTTTCTGATACAGTAAAATTCTTAAATATGCACAAAACAGGGGGTATAGTTGTACCAAATCTTTCTTTTTATTGGAAAAGAAGTGGATTTTAAAACATGAAGACAAATGGCATTTAATGGACCATTTCTTTCTTTTTTTAACTGCTGTGGATCAGTCAAGATCTTTCTTCTAACTTAATTATTTATTTTCTGAGCCCTAGTATTGTTGAAGATCAGTTTTCCCCACTGTCCTACTGATTCACACTTGTGTTTAATGCCAGCTGTCCACTTGAAAACCACTTTCTGTTTAGAAACAATATTAATGTTTTAGACTGATGTCACATCAGTCCGGTAAATACTGTTGATTATTTTTTTCCCGTTCAGTGTTTTTTGATGTCTAAGCAGAAGAGAGAATTTCACAGTAAGAAAAATGTACAAACAGAGGTATAAATACTTGACATGGGAAATTTGAATGATTAAAGTTCCCAAATTTGTTCTGGTTTGAGTTAAAAAAAAAATCGCTTACAGTCCTAAATTTAGAGGGTGCAGCACAACAAAGCATCTTTATGTAATCAATGCAATATAAACCAGCTGTATATATATAAAAGGTGTCTGACAAATGTGATTTTATTTTTCATCCTCTTTCTCTCCTGTTCTGTGTGTTTCTCCAGCTTGAAGAAGGCCAGCGTTGGTTTTGAGAATATGTTTGAGGAGGTGCCTATTGTCATCAAAAACTCTCACCTCATCAACGTGTTGTTGTGGGAGCTGGAAGACAAATCCACGGTCGCTGACAAGCACGAGCTGCTCAACCTCTCAAGCAGGTCAGACATAAACTCATGCAACCGTTTAACCAAAAGGGCCCAAACCCTGGTACCAGGGCTAGTTTTGTTTCAATCAGGTTTATTCTAAAGTGACAAACATTTCAAACATGTTTTTGCGCTCTGATTTGGGGAAATATGTGAGTACGAGTTTGCTGTTTGAAATACAGCCATTGTAAAATTTGCTGTAAGTCTATGTTTAGTTTTGTTTCTGTTGTATTAAACCTTTTTTAGTGATTGATTTAAAACTGCTGAATATAAACAAATCTTGTTAAACCCTTACGCTCTCTTCAGGTCGATTTGATCATTTGGAAAGAGATAAGAAGCATAAGAGGAAATGTAAAAAATCTGGTGAAGATCAGTGCTGACAAAGTGAACAATTAGCCCATATGGCTGTTTGCAGTGACAGAACTGTCAATACTGGTTGGTATACACTAACGAAGACCAACTAAACAAGGTGTCGTTTTATTTGTTTTTCATATAAAACTAAAACGTCAAATGTTGTTTTTCTTGTAATATTCTTTCCAGTCTGATCTTTGCTCGTTCTAATCTGTTTATTTAGCTGTGCTGAATCTAACCTGTGATCTCTGTTTGGGTGATAACTTACAACCTGTTTCTATTAGCTTTAGTCAGTGGAAATGTTTCATTTTCTTTCTTTGCAGCTTAATGTGTTTAATTTAGAATCTACAATCAAATTGCAGAAAACTGGAAACTGATGTAAAATCATCTAATACGGTCAAATGTTGAGCAAACTGTCACCTTCATTTTGCACAAAGCTACCACAGCTCTGTTGATACCTGTGTGCTGAAGATTGTAGTTTTTTTTTTTAAAAGAACCCTCTAATCTTTAAGACAATCTCATGGTATCTCCTTAAGCTTGCAAACTGCAGTCATAGCCATGGCTTAAAGCCACTCCTAAATTAAAATTGATTTGACATTAGGGAATTGTGGGCACTACACTGTTCTAAAAGCCACCCAATTAGAGTGCTGACCCCGGAAAAATGACTATTACAGTCATTATCACCCGCCGTTGAAAGGCAAAAGACAGGCGAACAGTTTAGTTGAAAAACCCTGCACATATCAGCATAAATAAAAGCCGTGTTATTAAACGGAATGACGCTTTCTTTTAATAAATTGACCTCTGCTTAAAGTAAAACTGACAATGAAACGACAGCATACACTAATAACTACAACTTCATTCACAGCTGCTGAAAGTAAATACCCACAAAAACATTTTCAGCTCCGGTTTGTCATTAACTAAAAGACTGACCATCAGAAATCTGCCTCGTCCGGGTCAGACTGAGATCATTTTCACTGATTTAATATGCAGCTGACAGTATCCATGAGGACAGGGTCAGAGTCAGTGCAGCCACAGTGTCAGATAAACAACAACAAGCTGGACAGCATAAACGGTGCTGTCCGAGTTAATGAAGGAATGTGTCACCCAGTGCAGCGCTATGGCTTTTTTATGTGTTTTTAATAGTTTTAGAGGATAAATGACTTTAGCGGTACACAGCCATAAATTTAGACTGAGTCCACAAACACCAAGAACACCGTCACTCTAATTCTCACAGCTCTAACTCATAATGAATGGACTGTAGTACTAGTTGGTAGAGTGGTGCAGAATCTGGAGAATAAAGAGCAAATTAAGTCATTTTTTAGTTCTTACCAGCACTTTCATAATTTACAAACTTGTACTTTAGGAATAGTATCTTATGTTTGACCTGGAAACTCTGTTCTAAATTAGGTACAGCAAATGCCATGTCTAAATGTCACATCTTAGTTATTCAGAAATGTGTTCAAAAACAGAACATGTCAGCAGACTTTGCCTACCATCACTAATGAGCACAATAGGAACCTCTTTATATCAACCCACAGCCTGGCTCTTTAAGTCTCGCATTTATATCTCAGAGGAACTCAGCATCAGTCTCAGGAGAATTTATCAGCAATCATTTATGGAGATAAACTGCTGCAAGTGGAGCAACAGCTGTGAAGCTGCTAATCAAAAAGCTTCCCAAGGGCAGGTGTGAGAAATTAGCACAATAACGACTCAAAGTGCTGATTTATACTCTGTGTGCTCCCAGAGCGCACTGCACTTACTTGTACACTGCGATGAATCACACCAGGAATCGTTATTCTTCTCATCTGTGTCCTTTTAAACAAGCGGGGCATGACTTTACCACGAGTCGTGTGAATACGGCTCTTCAAAATGCATGGCCAGCGAAGCTAAGCACCAACACAGCCATTTGTTACAAATTGTCAAGTAGACTCACTTATCTCGCATGTTATTAAGTTTGCAAAATGACTACTCCAAAGTTGAAACATAGCTTTTGATATCAACCAAAACAAGGGTGCAGCAGAGTAGCCCTTTCCATAGGCTTCCTGACATGATTGCCGATGGGGATGTCTCGCAAGATGAAATTGTTTCCTGAAGTTGTCAGATCACTGTGCAGCCCTGTTCTCGTGTGGGATTGTAATGTCCGTCTCTCTGCATCTTCTGCTGACAGCCCCACCCTATTCTCCTCATTTCCACCCCTTCAAAAAAGTAAACGATAATGGGTTTTATTTAATGCTTTTTCCTTTTGTCTCATTTTCCAATCTGTGGCTCCATTTGTCACTGTCATCTACGTGTAAGGCTGAGTGAGTGCAGTTTCACTCCAGCAAGCAGGGTTGTTCTTACCACAGATGATGATGTTGATCGTGTTGATGGATTGCAAGAATGTAAATTCATCTATGTAGCCTTTCCCCTCAAAACATCTCAGAAGTGCCTCTGTATTTGCAGCGTCACAGACTAGACTGTATTTATGCAAGAGCACAGTTTTTATTGCGTGGTGTCCTGTCCAAGGTCCTAAAACCTAATGTAGTTTTCTGCTTAGTAATAAGAGGGTAAAACATGTTTTCCTCGTCTTGTTTAGTCGATTACCCCCCCCTCCTTGCTTGATTTTGTTTGATTGGCCTCCTGCATTGAAATCTATTGGAGGTATATAGTAACCAACATGCATGGGCACTTCTTGTCGCAAACAGGGTTCCTATGCAATCTTGAAAAGTATGTAATTTGGTTTTAGTATTTTCCACGTCTGAATAAGTATGGGAGGATAAAATGTATGGAAATCTTTACTTTTTTCAGACTCTTTGATATTTTTGAAAACATAATCAAAATTTTTAAAAGTTGCTGAAATGAGCATGGTCTTTTTAACAATCTCTACACTGAACATTGTCACCATGTTGCCCACTTTTGGGTCATATACCGTTAGCATTGCCAGCTTCCAGAAATTCAAAGAGCAAGTCAGATTATTCCTTTGAATGATTTACCATATTTATGCTGTTTGTAATGTAAATGTTCAGCAGACAAGCATAAACAAGCCCATGTATGATGAGGTGAATCAATTAACACATGAATCTTTGTCAAGTTTGTATGTTGGGTTGAATTTGTTATATTTTAAACAAAAAAAATTATTTAGGCAAAACCTTTGCATGTTTTCTCAAACATTGAATTAAAACGGTGATATTAGGGGAGAAAATATCTTAAAGTAGTCTGTCATTGTTTATCTCCACATAATGTGATGTAAACCCAATAATAAATCGGGGAAGATCTAATAATGTCATATAAGCACACAGACAATTAAATAGCACCGCTGTAAAAACATGGTAAATTACAGTGAATTTACAAACATTTTGATACCAAAAATTGACAAAAATCCGAAAACTGATACCTGGAAAAGTATGAACCTTTAAACTGGAAAATGTGTGGGAACCCTGAGCCAAGCAAGTAGATTGCAAAATATCCTCTAAAAGACATGAAGTTAGAAACATATCTTTCACTATTTAAATTATAATTACTCATTATTTATATTTATTTCACTTCTCAGGTGACAAAAATGTGTTTAAAGTTTATTTTTTTTTTGTTTTTGGCATTTCAGTTTCTAAACCTTTTGCAGCCAGTTTTTCAGTTTATGTTTGGAGGGTTTTCGACATTCGTTTCTGCAAAAATCCTCCTGCTCTACCAGATTTGTTGCAGTCCTGCACGTACTGCCCATTTGAAGTCTGTACAATAATTTTCCTTTCTCTGTGTAACTGTCCTCGGGTAATTTTAACTTTTGATTGGGATCATCACTCTGTTGCAAAGACCATGTACTTTTTAAAAAAAAAACTGTCAGTGTTTTTTTACAGATGGTATGGCGTTTGTTTTTATTGAATCCATTCTTCCTTCTATCACTGATGCCACTAGCTGCAGCACGAGCTCGAAGCCCGATCGATCCACCCCCAGACTTTACAATTTGAGACATGTTCTGTCCATGAAATGTTTTTTTCCTCTAGATTTTCTTATTGTGACTGAAAATTCAGGGATTTTCACCCTGGGCCCCGTTTCTCTTACATTTGGGTGTAAAATATTTACAAGCTAAAAAAATCTTTGCAGCTGGACCCACACTGAGTAAATATTTTATATCTGGCAACTGCTGAGTGGCTACTATAATTGGGAAATAGACAGCAGCAAAGTAGCAGAGCATGTTTCTGTAATTGAAAGGCTCAGATAGCTTTGGGTCGGGCACCATTTTCAGTACCCGTGCGTGAAGATATGGACAGATGTGATCGATGTTTTGCTTTGTCTGGTCACAGTAGTCCGTCCTTTCATTCATATACGAGCATTTTCTCCTGAGTTGGTATTATGCGTGTATGACCTGCATATATTAATTTGTTTCCACAAGGTAGAGCTGAATATTTAGTTGAGCTTTAGCTATTTAGATAGGATGTGTGGATTTAATGTCCACCATTTTATTTGAGCCTTAGCACACAAAGCCAGTGCGCCAGGGAATTATATAGAGAAGCAAAAAAGAAACCTACAGCCAGCGGAGGGTAGATGTCAGCAAATAAAATCACCACCTCATATTTTGCAGTTGAAAGTGCATTTTTATTCAAGTAAAGCGTCTCCTGTTTACCTACCTGTAGTCACTGGGAAACTTTCGATACAAACATCAGCAGAAGGGTTTACATCATTTGTAGCACAACTGCACTTCCAGTCTCTGAGGCAGTCTATAAAAGCTTTATGAAGTGTGGTGTGACCTTTCGCTGTTACAGTTTGGAAATTTGGGAAAACACGCCTCCCAGGGCAGCTGACACTCTTGCTCACATGTAGAGTGTTGTCTTACGGCAACAACTCATCTCCCACAAGGTTTCATCACAAGATTTTTCTTCAGGGAGACCTCAGTTGTTTGTACTATGCACTGCATGTTTCGAAAGCCCACTAATGAAGATGTTTTTCACTAAATCCGAGCCTTACCGTAATGTTTTCTTTCTTTCAACTTCTCAAATCTCCGACACGCATCAGACTTTAGTTTCAGTTTGTCAGAACAAAGAGAAGTGTTTCTGTTCTGACATTTCTTCCATCAAGGTCACATTTATGCAGGTGTGGTTGAGCACTAGAGCAGTGCTTTACCTGTCTAGAGTCTGCAAAATCTTCCCGAAGGTTTCTTGCAGTCTAATGAGCTTATGGCTGCTGATTGTCGGTGCAAGGTCTGAGAAGTCAGAGTGTATTTTAAAACCTAAAAATTTACATCACCTGGCCTTTCCTAATGACAGCTGTGAACAAGCCAAAGCCCTAACAAGCTTATCTAGATCTGAGATTCTGGTTAAAAAAAACATGAAGGTCAAATTATTAGTGGCCCATTTTTTTCTGTAAATTATATACAAAGTTAAACATTACTATGAATGGTTCTTCTTTTATTTTATACTGGTTTAAGACGACTTTACATTTTACTCAAACTGCTGACAGAAATGCACATTTTTCTGAGTCCTATCCAAGCTCTTGGACATCACAGTGGCTTTCTGTGCTACCAGATAACCCTGATGATGTGTATTCTGTAAGAGAAGGGGCTGAGTGCAGGGAACAGGGAGAAAAATGGGGTCATGGAGGAGGTGGTGACAGAGATGTTACTGTGAATTGAATACTCTGTGGGGGTGGGGGAGGGTGGGGGGAATGACCCTTGACAGACAAACTTGATCCGCCGAGATGGACTTTCAGAAGAGATATTTTGAGCTAAAGCCTGTAATAGTTCCCTCTCTTACACTGCTGTCACCTTTTTGCACTAAAATAATAATTGTCTTGAAAAGATGGATTTAAACTTGAAATGAACAAGCTATAGGGTATTGAGTTACACGAGGTTTTGAAACTTGTGCCAAATTTAATATAAATCTTTTTGAAAACAGATGAATTTATGCATGCTTTTCCCTCTCATCTAGCTGTATTTTAACACAGATAATACCATAAAACACTGCTGGATAGAGGAGATTTCTTGTCTTCTTTGAAACAAATTATTCAGCTTTATAGAAGCAAGCCACCAATCCATTTTATGCCCCAGTCCATCAGTTAAAAAGACTCCATCAGAATAAAATGCTCATTGTATGATTGGAAGTCATTTTCTTGGCAGCTTTATTAAACAATTCCCCTCTGAACCTTCAATTTGCTGAATGTCAGCCAATTTCTCCTCACACATCAATACAATTTTAGAGTTGGTCCTTTATTGTCCCAAGAGAATTTGAGCATGTGCGAGCAGACATGTTGTACACTGAATGTGGTGCCACTAAGGCTGACCTTTGTACAGAATCTGTAATGAAATTAATGCATGATCCAGTTGCAAGTTTTATAATCTTGTTTAGCTGGTACTGTATCCTTTAGAAAGGTACTGTGATATTCTTACATAGTCAGTGTTTTCTAATCGTTTCCTAAAACTGGATGCTTAAACTTATACTATTATTGGTGACCTTTTTTTCCTGTGTAAGACATTGAGATGTGCATTTATTTTAGAATGTTGACACTTAATTTCTCAGTTTTACATTTTTATTTAGTGCAGAAGTTATTTGACTCTATCAGTATTATAAAATGGACTTTTAAAGACAGCATACCTGCACCAAAGCTCAGTAAAGAATTCCCAAATCCAGAAATAAAGTTAAAGCTGAAGGTTACTAACTTCTGCCCCAATTATTTCATATTCCACAACCTCCTAATTAATTGAACAAACTGACCCAACCTCTTTACATATTTGGCTGCTATAAATAGCTACAAAGCATACACCCCTAAAAAAAACAAATTAAATTATAGAACTCTTACATGTTTCAAGCTCTTAGATTTGAAAAATAACAGAGTTTCTATGCAGTCTTAAAAAGTATGAAAAAGTATAGAATTTGTTTTAGTATTTTCCAGGTCTGGATAATTATGGAAATAAGAAAACCGACAAACAATTGTTTGTGTTTCCAGACTATACTCCTTAATGCATTTATAAAATATAAAATTCCAATTTTCTAGAAATTGCTTAGAGTATTTTTCACATTAAATGTGCCTTAAAGATGAGCATACTCATCATTTACCATATCAAACACTGAGTTTAATGTTTTTGAGTTAACTGATGAAGAACCTCTAGATGCATGCAGTTTCATAGAGGGTTACATGTTACATAGGTGACAGTGCCTGGGTGGGTAAAATGAATTGCCCTCTAATGATGATGAGGGCCATTGGTTGGACTTTAAGAACTGACTAACTTGGAGTCGATCTAACTGAAAATGGCCGTCAAAAGCAACTGACCTTAAAAAATATAAAAATGGCTACAACTAATTCAGTTTTACAGATTTTGTCCTAGATTTGGTGTTGTCCTAGCTGAGACTCATTCACAAAATGTACTTCAAGTGCTGATCTTTAGCCTTAACCTTTGTAATCAACTCTGTTGGTTTGTTAGCAAAATATTCCGTAAACCACTGGACAGATTTTAATGAGGCTTTCAGAAAGTAATCATGAGTGTCATTCACAACACCTACTCTGAGAATGACATCTTGCAGCTTAAACTTTGTCATTTCTCATCATAAGATGATCAGAGTTTAAAACTCTGGCATGAAAGGCAGCAGGTGACATGTATTCCTTCAAGAAATGCTAGGTCCTTTAATTACCATATGTGTTGTATTCGATACAAAACTTGTCAGTCACAAGATAGCCCTGCCCTAAAGCCTACTAAGCCTTTGTCATAAATGGCTATATGGTTTTACAAGAAGTACATTTGTTGTAGTGAAAACTTTGAACCCTGGTATCAAAATGATAAGATAATTAGTAAAAATGAAAAGTTTAAGTGTTTGTCTGCATTGTTGTTTCTTTGGTGTGTGTGTTTTTTATGGTGTTTGGGACTACAAGATGAGATAGTCCCACCACTGTAAAGTTAATGCAAATTTACATACATTTCAGCTTCAAAAATAGCTTGAAAATCGACTTAAAAATTGGAACATTTAAATATATTAAAGTGTGTAATTGCAATATGAAAAATGTGTAAAAGCCCTGGACACATATTTAAAGCTTCTGCTCTGACTAAATGTTTCCCCTTGCATATATTATCCATGCACACCACACACATTAGCCACCATATTGCTTTGGTAAAATAGTTTTTTAACAGGCTTTCATCACCGAAAATCAATTCTGACAGTCAGAAGGACACAGCAGGAAAGTGTTATCCTGAGATTTGGTCCTGAGCCATCAGTTTTCATGTTTACAGTGGAGGACAGCCAAACTGATCACATAACAGTCCTCACAGGCTAATGACTCGACTGAAAATGCTTTAAAGCATCAAAATGTTTGCTGGAATTACAAAATATTGTGCACATTCACATTTTCTTTTTCTTAGATTTAAAATGTAAAGTAGCATCAATGTTTGGGGGGAGGGTTGAACAGGGAGTCATGTAAGCAAATAATCTGATCACAGAAATTGACACACCTTTCTTGCAGGTGCAAGACTTTAATATGGATTTGGTCACAGATAGTTTGGACATTTAAGACAAGCCCCACTATAAATCAGCAGCAGCTGTAATCATATAATATGTGCATTCCTGTGGTTAGTTACAGTCTTTTCCTGTGTGTTTGCATTCATGTTTGTGTTTAAATGTGATTAAGGTGCTGGCAGGAGTTGGAGGCTGACCCCAAGCTGAGATGATCTTGAGGAGTCTTTAGGATGTGCATAATCATTCAAACATGCAGGGGGGCTTGATTTTATGCAGCAGTGTAGGCCTTTAGTTTCGTTTTCCAAACTCTTTATGCGGTATTTCTGACATTTAACTAAGAATTTGAGTTGATCTTAAAAGAGCAAGAGTCAGAACTGATTTTGTTTTAATAAAACAATTTAATCTCATGTTGTGCACGGCAGTATTTAAATAACATTGTTATGCCTTCAGCACAATGCGTGGCCAGCCATGGTGTGAAGACTTTCACTTGATTTTCACTTGCAGATGAAGCAGCACAGTCATAAAGTGAATAAGTTTGGTAACGCTTAATGAACTGTATGTAGTAAACTGAAGACTTTATAAAGTTAGATTTTAAATTTGTAATTAATGGCCTTGTCTCCAATCTGAAGTTCACAATGTGAAAATCTGTTTTCTGACACGATTTTTATCTTTCAATAAGTTTTAAGATTTGTCTAAAACCTGATTTGAGTCGATCAGTAGCAAACAGGTTGACTCAGATCAGAGTTTTCTGCTGCATGCTGTGTGACCTTGTGGAATGTCTTGTAAAGAGGCCGTTTGAAAAAGAGCAGGCACTTTTATAAAAGCAGGTAAAAAGACAAGTTTATTGGATGAAACATCTGTCTCTTGATAGCAAATCTCAGCTTATCAACAAAGCTCTAAAACAGATGCTGAATGGGAAATATCGCCCATAGCTGCAGGATCCTTCTCAATTTGAGCTTTTATGTCTTGGCCACAAAACAAGTGGATAGCTTAGAGCATGGCAGAAGGGATTCTTTCCTGTGATATAGCTAAAATCCAACTGTCTTGTAAGGTATCTCTGTTGGCAAAGGGGGGCACGGATGCTGTGGTCTACTTTGAGCAAAAAGACCTCAATAATTTGGGAACAGATGGTCTTAAGGTCTCTAGTCCTGGTCAAACAGAAATACAATGCCGGTACTTTTGTGTACAGCCCCAACCCACACACTGACAGGTCATTTGGGTGCAGTTGTCCAAAAAAAAAAAAAAAAAAAGCAAGAATCTGTTTTTCTGAAGTACATGTTGCGCAGTGTAGCACCCAAACTTTAAAAAAATAAAACAATTTAATTCAAAAGAGGAAAACATAACAGGGCTATAAAGTAAAGTAGAGCACTGCAGCCTTTGCCAAGGTTGAACTCAAGGTAGGAATGAGAGACACTGTTTAAAATTCTGCAACAAGTGTAAAAATGAGAAAAAGGATGAAGAATGCTGGTAGTGTTGTGTTCTGACTCTGTCAGCATGGCAGGGTTTGGTGGAAAATCAGGAATGTGACATGACAGGAGGACAAGAGCAAAGATCCTCAGGCCTTAGCGCTCTCACACAGCAAAGTCTGGGTTTCTTGAGTCTGTGAAGATACTCTGCCTATTTTTAAATTCAAATACAAGATGAGAGTAGCTGAGGAAACGGACAATGAAAAATGTCTTGAAATTGACTTTGTATAGCCTGAAGTGTTGTCAGTTTATTTTCTAACACTTGAGTTAGAAAGACTGTGAGAAGAAAAGTGACTCAAAGACCAGTGAATTGGCATGACAGACCAACAGTGTCAACACGTCAACTGCACTCAAAGACATTATTATAATAGTACACTTCAGGAGGCAGCAAGGTGGACCAGTTGGTTAGCTCTGTTGCCTGGGCTGGACTTCCTGCTGGTACCTTTCTTTATGGAGTTTGCATGTTCGTCCAGTGCAAGTGTGGGCATTCTCTGAGTACTCTGGTTTCCTCCCACAGTCCAGAAACATTCATGTTGGGTTAATTGACAATTCTAAATTGGTTGTAGATATGAGTGTATGCAAGCACAATTGTTTGTTTGAATGTGGCGACCCCCCAGGGTGTTCTCTGCGTCGTACGACTGCTGTAGGTAGACACCAACTCCTCGTGACGCTGAACAGGATCAAGCTGATGTAGAAGATGAATGTATGGATAAACAAACAAATGGACTTGAGGAGGCTTTCGGTTTACATTTTGTTTTACATAGAGGATATTATTTTACCATCTTCTGCACCATGCTATTTTTAAACTTGAATATGCCCAAATTTGATTGTAGTTTGCGTGTTAAGCAGCTGATATTCCTGCAAAAATTAGACACAACAAGGGAGGATTCTACAGATACAGGTTCAAACTCAGTGAAGTCTAGGGGACACAAGGGTTTGATCAAGAAGCTGTTTCATTGGGAGCTCAGGTTGAACAAGATTTATACAGACTCCAGTTTTCACAGTGGCTTTTTGAAAATGCTAACATTTTTGGGAATTCGGGGGCCTTATTGGGTAGTTGTGTAAGAGCGAGTTTTTCACTTAACCTCTGTCAGACTTCCATTTCCTTAAAAAGTGTCATTTGACAAGACACTAAATTCCTATCTGCCCCTGCTTTATGCCATTGATACCTAAGTTTTTATGTGCATGTGAATAATAAACACATTTTAAAGCACTTTGTGGAACTTAAGGTTAACTGTAAGCGTTATAAGTTTTAACCATTTACCATGTAGAGCTTTGGGTACATAAAATCTTCAGGAAGCTTAACAGAGGAAGGGTGCTTCTTGCAGGTGTGATGGATTCACGGGGGCTGTGGCTCAGCAGGCACCAGCTTTCATCTGCAGAAGTTTATTTGTCCACTCCCAGTTGTCCACCTGTTGAAATGTCTTTAAATTGCTCTTTGTCGCAGGACAAATGCTTTCCGTGAATTTAAATTGTGTTATTGACTTCCAAAATGGTTTTGATAAAATTGCTTTATAAATGCATTTTGTTGCATGGTGATATGACAGGCATTGCCTGGCCCTCAAAAATAGGTTAGAAACTCTTATTTTTTTTCAGTACTTTATCAGACCAAGGTTTGCTTTGATCTTGGATTATGATGGAACAGATGTATGGATGTGTAAAGTCTCTTACAGTGTATCCAAAAGATTCCCAGTGGAGGTCATTTTTGGACTTTCTGGTGTTTTTATGTCTCCTGATCTGAGCCTGATGAATCTTGATATCATCTTGGAATATGCCTTTGCCATTGAGAAAGAAAAGGTCTATTGATAAATAAACCCAGCCAATATGAAACATATGCGTGACAGTAGCTAATTCCTTTTTTTTTTTTAAATGTAATGAAAGCTGCTTATGTGCTGCTACACATACAAAAACGTTTTGAATGGCATGCTGTCTTTTTTTGTTCCAGCAACCACTTGGAAAAGAGCCTTCAGCTTCTGATGGACAGGGTGGATGACCTGAACCAGGAAATTGTGAAATATAACACCTACAGCCGCAACCTGAGTAAGCAACAACAGCAGAAGCACCAGGTAAGTCCTGCATGCATACTCATACTCACGCAGGCTTTCAGGAAGCAAAGTGCCCACACCACCCACACAATGAGCCAGCAGGAGCAGCAGGCACATCAGCTCACCAGCATGCATATATAGACTGCTTCACTTCCTTCACGGTCTCTCTTTCACACACACATTTACAAACAGATGCACCTACAGCCACAGTCTCAGCAGGAAAACAGCAGGTATAATTCTGTAGGACGTGGACACAACCAGTTGGACCTATAATCACAGCAGGTTAGGAGCAGTGGCATCAGGTAGGACAAACAGACCCACACAGTGCAAGAGAAATATCCAGACTCGAACGTTTAAGTACACAACAGTAACCACTATCAACTGGGAACGTTAAATATTAACTTTCACTAACATGGATAACTGTATGATGAGGTTAAAACAAGTGAAACAAGATGATTCCCTGTGTACAGATCAATAAAAAGGGGATACAGACCACTTTATTGATTAAAAACGTTTTTTCTCAATAAATGTGTTGAAATGGCATGTTGGTTTGTGATTTGGTCTTAAAAATGGACAGGGTATGGGGTCTCTTATTTTCAGCACAATGAGGTTCTTTTGTATTTTGGTTGGCTGTATGTGTTATAATTTAAGTCACATTCAAAAAGACTTTCAGTCCTAATAGAAAAATCACTGCAAATCTATTAATTTAATATAAGCTACTGTACTGTCATCTTTTCAACAAGAAATAAGGAGAAAGTAAAATAAAGTGAAAATAGTATCTTTCCCCAGGCCAGAGAAGCAA
Source organism: Kryptolebias brasiliensis (assembly GCA_028566095.1). NCBI lineage: Eukaryota > Metazoa > Chordata > Actinopteri > Cyprinodontiformes > Rivulidae > Kryptolebias > Kryptolebias brasiliensis. The sequence goes on along the minus strand of JAOXNZ010000054.1, from coordinate 20,221,836 downwards.
CACCACGACAGCTTTTCAGAGATCTAAAGTCCTCTTTGGAGTCCCACCGAATGTCTTAGTGATAGAAGCTTATTAACTTAAGACTAATAGGAAGGAAACAAGAGAATAATCACAATCAGCATAAGTATGACTAAAAAGGAAACCCAGATCATCACAAGTACTTTGTGTTGTCTTAAAGGAGCACTGGTGATGTTGAATAGGCTTGTTTAACTCAGTTTAACAAAAGATTCACATCACACAGTTCAACAGACAAAATAGTATTTTAGCACCAAAAAGGAGATTCCCAAAAAGTTATTAGCTGAAAAACTTGACATACTGTAGGTAATCAACTGAAGAACTATGCATAACAATGGGAGGGAAAAAGGCAGGCGGCCAAAGAAAAACAAGAACAACAACAAACATAAACAAATTGAAGACCTTCAAAAAGCCTAAAAAAAACTATTGACCAAGACCACTTTAAAAGATTACATGGACCTTTGGAATCTTGAAGGCAAAATATAAAGAAATTAAAAATGGTTTAAAACTTTTGCAAACTGCTATATGACCACCTCAGATCTATCCTCTGCCTCTGTGTTAGTCATTAATGTTTCCTAGCTAAAGAAGAGTAGGTCTGTTCAACAAGTACTTCAAGTACATGTCAGACCGTCTAGATAGAAACATGTTTTCTTAACATAACTGTACAGAATGTGGGATTATTCGCTTGTTTTTGTAGAGTAAAACTAACCTAAGACACATACATTAATGTAGAGCAAACATAATTCTAGTCAATCTAACATACAGTATGTCTAAGGTGTTTGAGTGTTTAGAATGTAAGGCTCATGCATCATTAAAAGCAAGGAGAGTTGATGCACATTAAATCTGGTCCTGGCACTTGGAGTCAGTTTGTATTCTGATGAGTAGGCGTTGCCGCATCACATCTCCGAATTCGTTTAAAAGCAGAAAGTGTAGCACTTACCAAAACACAAATATACAGTGACAAGTGCACTAAAAAAGTGCAAGTACTCACAGATGCACACGCACTCTCCATATACTGATTGCCATCTGCAACTACAACCTCATGAACATCTGGCAATGGATGGCAACACAAGCATCACGCGGCTACATGCACACATTATACAGGAAAAACAGAAGAATGGCAGCTTGATGTGACTCACTGATGTGCGCACAAACATACACCTACATTAAAACCGTCGACATTATTCAGTCATTACACTGTGCAAGTGGAAGCGAGAAAATTCCTGTGTTATTAATGCTGATCCGGCCTGAGTCATCATACCGTCCAACTGCTGATAGAGTCACAGCCAGCTTCACTCACACTGGAGCGGAGACATGCATCATGACCAAATTCCATACAAACACAAGAAGAAATGCATATGCTTCATCCCCGGGCCATTCACCCACACTTTTAGACCATTATGATCCATCATCCTCCCTGTACTCATCTTCGCATCATCACAGCCTCCATACCTTCCCCCCCTTAAACTCACACATGCACCCAGACTCATATACAATATCACACAGACAAGCCCTTTTATAGTGTCAGCTTTTTTCATGTTTCACACGATTCCCCATTATGAACCAATAAAGCACACAGAGAAAGAGAAAGTGAGCTTCTATTAAACCTTTCAGACATCAACAGTGCGTGCCCCTTGTAATCTGGTGCTATTGACCCTGCTGCTTCCAGGACAAATGGAACCTTATTAATCATCATAGAAAGTTGCAAAAAGGCATTGTGCTGAGCGAGCTCCATTTTTCTTCCACAGCTCTCTGAATCTGGTAAATCTCAGATTCTCTGGCACAATTTACAGCCACGTTTAAAAAAAAAAAAAAGAAAGGGAAAAACAAAAAGCAAACGTATGTCTCACTCCTCCTCAATTTATTCACATCCAAAGAAGCTTCACAACACTTTTGTAGATTAGGTATGGTGCGATGTTTTAATCCGCTGAATCGAGGAGGCATAAATTACTGTTAATCATAGAATTTAGCTACAAATAAAAGGTTTAACAACATTGTTACTGAGCCAGGTAGTCATTTTATTTGCATTCAAAGAAAGAAAACATACATGGTGAGCCAAATCAGCGAATACCAAAAAGATGTGTTTAGGTGTGGGGGGGAAAAAAAGGTCATTGGTTTAGACTCGTATGGGTTGGTGTACCTAAAGGAGTGCATCATACATCTGTCTAGGGAGAAAAAAAGACCCAGATGGAAGAGAGAGAGAGATGATGATTACACCCGATCTAAATTTAAGTTGATGCAAATAAACTAAGAAAGCGAGAACAGAGAAGCAACGTGATAATCAGCAGTTAACAGCACGCTGTGGTAGAAAACACCTCAAAACATTTTAATAATCTCATGAGAACCTATTCAAAAATCTAAATTACCCCACTGAAAATGCTTTAAAGATTTATTTTTTAAAATAATTAAATGTCACATTTTCACCTCCTTGACCAATAATTAAATATTATGTAGCGAACTCGACTCTGTAAGATAATAATCTCTGTAATTCAATCTGTATGGTAATTGTCGTTTGAAAGCGTACATTGGCTACTGCCTGCTATGATTATTAGCTCCCAATATGATTAGAGGGGGGTTATTATGATTGGATGCATTACCTGATCGGATTAGACCATTATATAGTATACTAAGTTAATTTGGTCCTGCTCCAACTTGGATAATTCATTGGGTCTGGCTTCATAACAGCTCTGTTAAGACCAAAACTGTGAACACACCGTCCCCAGCATGCTGCACGGTGTTTCCAGCAGCATGCTGTGGTGATGGCGCTCAGCAGCAGGGGCTGAAAAGCTTGTGAAGATGGAGGGTTCGAGTAAATACAACAAAATACAGAACGCTCTGGCTGCAAGCCTGCATGAGAACTGCTGGGACGCAATTGCTTTTCATCAAGACATCAACATCAAACATGAAGCATAAACTGCACAGGAGACTAGAGCCCAGTCCAATTCAGAGTTTGTGGCTTGGAAAAAATTTCAACTTGACAGCAATTGAGCAGTTTGTAAAGAAGACGAGGAGAGAGAAAAAAATCAGACAACGGCGCCTCTGCTTTTCTGAGTTGAACACACTTCTATATTTGTACCATGCTTGCGACTATAATCTTAACTTCCAAAGTCGGTTAAATACTTTTTTCTGTTTTCTATACTGTATAAAGTGAAGCAGAAGTGCTAAAGTTCCTGGCATTAGGATTTTATTATGCATAGTCACGCAGCGACACACTGACAGGAAAAAAATGATCAAATGGTTAGTTTCCCATTTTTACGCTTATCTGAAGAACCGATACTAGTGCATTGTGGGGTGCTTGGTTGAAAACATTTGCTCCCACACCAGCTACCTTCTCTGTCTGCCACAACCTTCCTCCTCTTCTCCTTCATCTTGCCAAATTAACAAGGCTTTTAGGATCTCCAGAGACACGGCACCTCACTGATTTACCGACTGTCAGCTCACCACAAATCACTCCTTTCCAGTTAGCACTTATAACTCTTCTGTCTCCCCATCTCTGCTTTCATCACCCTGTTTCTCTACATTTCTTACTTTGTGTTCTCTTTGTCTCTAACTTTATGCCTCCTGCTACTTTTCCTGTTACTCTTTTTGACTGATACATTTTTCTTCTTTCTTTTGTTACTCCCACTTCCTCTCGTCATCGCTTCTCTTCACCTCTTGCTATCATCTGGTATCAGCTACGTCTGTTCAGATTCCACATTCTCATCTCTCCTCTCCTGCGTCTGCCCCCACTAATGTCACTTTTTTTCCTGTGGCCTGCAGTACCTCCAGAGGCGGCAGCAGGAGAACGCCCAGCGGCAGAGCAGAGGAGAGCCCCCACTGCCCGAGGAGGACATCACCAAATTGTTCAAGCCCCCCCAGCCTCCACCGCGCATGGATACGCTGCTCATTGCAGGTACGCTCTGCACACGTTCAGCTGTCGTCAACAGCACCAGAGACCCCCACTCCCCCCCTTTTTTTCCTCTACATTCCATCAGCCGCCTCTGCTCCCCTCACAGGAGCTCAGGTTCTGTTTTGCAATTATCTCTGCCATTATCTTGAAATTACATTAATTTAAAGTTTATTGACTTCGCCTGCCATTCAGCCGCCTGTTTCCCTGCTGTTTGATGGCGTTCAGCTCTCCGCCTCCTTACGACATTCTGATCCCTCCGTTTACTCCGCTCACCACTAATTTGATGTGCTGCTGTTTTCTTTCCCCACCTCCGCCTGTTTGTGTTTGTACAAATGTGCGCATTTGTTTGTGTGGGTGCGTCTGTACATATGTTTCTGTGGGGGGTGTGTGGTGTTGTATGGGGGCGTGTGAATGCATGTGGCTCCCCTCCAACAGGGCAAATTAACAACTACTGCCAGAATGTGAAGGAATTCACCTCGCAGAACCTCGGGAAGCTGTTCATGGCCGAAGCCCTCCAAGGCCACAACTAGAGCAGAGATGAAAGAGCGAAGCAGTTTGGGAAAGACGAGGTAAAAGAGATGCAAAACCAGCTAGCCGTCAACTGCAGAAACATCCACCATCATTTGTCAAAAAAAGATATTATTCACTGTTTTTTTTATGCTAGCATAAAAGTATATTTGATGCGTTGATTCAAATAAAAATGCGGCATGTCTAATTCTTCTGCCTCCTTGTTTGTTATCTCACCAACTGTCCTCTGTTTATAATTGCAATTGGGACGACTGCCTGTTGTGCAGCACAGACTCAGAGATTATTTAGTTTTACTCTACAGTGACTGATATTATACAGAATGTTGGCCAAAATGGAGCTCACTTGTAACAGAAAGTAGTTATAATTGACACATTCCCATTTTTTATCCAGTGTTTCAAACGTTTAGGATGGAAAATCAGTTCACATACTTTTGGTGTTGGTTTACATGGGAACAATAACAAAACTGCAGCTGCAGTCAAATTTAAATAATATATCTCACTAGTGAGGCAAAGTTTGTTTCCCATTGATTTTTTTTTTTTAAGTATAAGAGTCCAATAAAGATGTGACAAATGACAGGCAGAGAAGTGGCATTTTATGTTTACAAATGTTTGTTTTCCACATCCTTTAAAGGAACTGATGAGTCTGTTTTAGAAAAGTGTTAACGGGAACAATTTAGAGAAATAAGTAATGTTGCTGTAAATGAAAAGGATTACACAGAGTGGGATGATCGTTATAAGAACGAAATGAGGTAGAATCTTTTCACATGTTTACTCCATGTTTTATGCAAGGCTGTGGTGGCTTGGTGGTCAGTGCTGTGGTCTTGTAATCCTGAGGTTGCAGGTTCAAACCCGGGTTGTGGCAGGAAGGGCATTTGGTGTAAAGAAATTTCCAAATCATTTGTGCGAGTTTGCTTGCTGTGGCAAACCCTGAAGAAGGGAGCAGCCGAAAGAACTTATTTTATGTGCTGTTGCTGCAGCAAGTAAAAACAGCTAAAATGTGTAATTTAGTTTAATAGTCAACATTTAATCAAGGCAAGGAGAGTGAAACTAATTATTTTTGTGACCAGCAAAACTAACACTATTGAAACTACTGACCCAGTGTGACCACAAAACCTTTTAGATGTTGCAGTGCTTTTTGTTGAACTCTGCTACCAATCAACTTGTTTCAGCAGGTTAAACTATCTGCTTTCCACGAAAGTATTAAAGTAATTAAAATAAATCCACAAATTTTCAGTGACAATACTTGGATGCTAACATTTTGCATATGCATTGTTTGCCATGGCAACCAACAGAGATTCAGGATGCAAATTTTGCTCATTTTAGATGATGCTATAAAAATATTTATCAGCTTAGGAGATAGTAGATATCAGTGATGTATTTGAGTTTTGTAGATTTGACCAGCTCGAAGAATAAGGCAAATACAAAATCTGTCTTCTTTTTGTTCCCTAACAACCATGTTTTTCTTCAATTTATTTTGTGTGTATTCGTTGATCTTGAGAGTGGTCCCACTTGGTCAGATTTAAGTTTCTTTGACTTGAACAGTTCTTTGCTTTCTCTGAGCTAACTACCTTCAGAAAGTGCTCTCGCTCCCTTAAAAAATAAAAAAAAATAATTGCAGCACTCTAAACAGTTTTATGATAAAATACATTTATTGAAGTATTTCTTACAGCAGCATCAGGAGAGTGTTTAAAGCTTCAAACATAAAAAAATACCTATATTAAAAAAAACCCATCTTTAACCAAGGATGCAAGATGAAACCTGCATTGATCAGTCGTCAAGTGGCCTTAAATAGCCTACACTAAACCCCTCTGCATCAGCGTGTAAGCTAAATAGCTCCAATGTAAGCCGTTCTTATCCCGATCCTCTGCAGTGGGCCACGTGTTTGAGAATTACTCCTCAAGTCATAAACACTTCTTGTTTAGGGAGCTCGTCACTGGTGTCCACTCCACCCTCCCAACAGGAAGCCTAACACCGTCTCGTTTAATAAAGAATCTGCCGGTGTGCAGTTCATAGGATAATAATTATACTGCAGCACCAGATTGCTGCATGCTCTGTTCTTTCTGAACCTGTAGTTAAACAGCATCGTCTTAATTCAACGGATGGTGTTATTTTACTTGTCACAGGCTTCGCCAAGATGAGTAATAACTTGTAGAGCTCCCGCTTGTCATCAGCACAATGTCATTAACAATAATTACAAGTCAACCAACATGATAAACGCTTATTAGAACAGTGACACTCGAGCAGGAAATCATTTCTTCCCTCAAATCATGTTTCCCTGACATGCTGG
>JAOXNZ010000054.1:20148774-20166440 GCA_028566095.1 Kryptolebias brasiliensis | reverse complement strand
ACAGAAACTCAAACCCTGACAGATTCAGAACCAGTTATATTGATGCACATGGTTCTCTCTGCCAGATAGGACCCAAACCAGTTTAGAGCAGTACTACAAATACCCATACCCAAACATCATGATCACTTCAATATCATTACTTCTCTATCAACAAGCATTATCATGACTATAAAAACTGTCTGACTCTTGCATGATAGAATCTTTTAACATCTCTCTGTGATCCATTGTTGAAATATATATTTTTTGCTCTGAAGCAGAGAGTTTCTAAGTGAATATGCATGTACTTTAACTTAAAAGGATAAGGTATTCTCCAGCACTCTGTTAACTGATAACTCCCACTTCCATCAAGAGGCAATTTTTTTTGTGAAATGGACTATACATTGTTCATTTACACTCATTGGCACCAAATGTTCTTTGGAATGTTTTGCTCATTTTTCTTGCAGTTTTGCAAAACACTTCTCTCCACCTGTTTTTAATACACCAAAGGGAAAGATTTGCACACTTGTCTCTCCTCTGCTGAAGTCTAACTGACTGAAAGCAAGTAACAAAATAAAACAAAAAAGTTGTCAAATTTTTCAGATTGCAGATCTAATGTCTTGTCCTCACCTTCGGCTGATTGCAGTTGCTTTTACATCCAAAAACAGCTGAACAGGTTGATCTGAGTTTGAGTGGCTGATGTTTATTGAAGGTTGTTTATTATTAGTTGTTGTCTGTGTGAATCATTGGCTACTCCTTCAAACTGCTGGTAAGAAAATGTATACATTTGGTTGTTTTTACACTTTATTTATTGGGCTTTTTTAGAAATCAGTGTATATTCCATCATTTTATTCATCTTTTACATATTCAGATATATTTCAATATTGTATTGACATTACTTGAAGGAATGCACATCACCCACAGCCTTTAATGACAGTGTTATAAACTAAGATCATCTTATGATGAAAAGGGATGTACTTTTAGTCATTGTGATCAAACCTTGTAAATTATGTTTTACATGATCTTAAGCAATGTTGCAAAAGTCTTGCGTGATCTGTAGGCGCTTGATGCATATGTTGGGAATGACTGTCACCTACTACCACTCTAAATTTTAGCCCAATATCTGAAAAATTGGTTGAATTATGGCCATTTTTATTTTGTCAAAAGTTGCTGTGACTCTAAAAGTTAATTAACCATAGATGTTCATCCAATGATTATTTTATAAATGGTTTATTCAACTCCATCCAGTGCTTTGAGATATTTTGCTAACAGACAGACATTTAAAGCTCATTTTATTCTGCTGACAGTATTTTCTGATTTCTGGAGTGACAACCCTAACCCTAATCTGAACCTATTTTTCTAAGATGTCAACACAACTAAACTAGAATAGTCAACATGGCTTCATCCATCGTTCAGATTTGTCTTCTGGTCACTTGCTCCTGGTGTAATTTGTGTAATTCCTCCTAAATGCCGTATATTCTGGTGAGGATTCAAGCAGTCAGGCATGAAGAAAAATGAACCATTTCCTGTTTCCTTTTTCTTCTATTCTAACTTTCAGTCCCCTTGTGGTTTAGTTAGGCAGTTAAACAGCTGGGGTAAAATCAGGCAACTCAGGCCTGAAATCATAAATGGGTAATGTGATCTATTGCAGGCACAGTTTTGGATTTTGTCCATTCATCTAATTAACAAAGCTCTCGCAATCGTAGGACCTCTAACTATTCTGTCAACCACAGAGCGTCTCTCTGTGCTGACACAGTTTACCCACATTTAAATGAAGTATTATGCATGGATCTAGAGGTAAACCCACACATATTTATGTAAATTACTGCCAGAGCTAAAAAGCATTTGATTCTCAAAGACATGCGTTTAGTGTAAAATATTTACAGTCTTCTTAGAGCTGGTGGTAAATTGCAGCTCAGAAGAAGAAACTGAGGAAGAGGAACAATCTGCCATACTTACTGCCTGTCAGAAAAGGTATGATTCATCCTCTCTGCCAGTGATGAATGTCAGACATTGTTGCAACTACGCATAAAAAAACTGTCATGAAAAGTGTATTAAACCCAGATGTTTTTGCTGTTTTGCATTCAGAATACAAAAACTTATGATTATAGAACAATTTATCCCACAGTGCTTCACATCCAGAGGTTAAAGAACAGCAACTAGGTTAATTATCTTGTGGGATAGATATCACAGAAAAGGGATACAAACCAGTAAGATGGTACGTTGATCAAGAAGCACAAAATGTCACTTATTACTGTTACTACTGATACAATGAGATGCTCATGCAGTTTTAGGAAGTATCTCATCTGAGTGTTTCTAACCCTCAGGTTTTTGGGAGTTTTGACACTTAACTAAAAATATTCAATAAGAATACTTATCAGATTATCAATTTATCTGTAAATGCACCTGTATACAATGTTAATCCTACAAAATGTTTGGTAACTCAGAAATGCACAATTTCACCAAATGCCTTGCCGAGCGGTTCCTTTTGTGCTAATTTATAACATAAAGTTGTTCGGAAAAAAGTGTGCCATTGTAGGGGTGAAAATGTGTCGGATGTGTTTATATTCAGAGCAGAGAAACCTTGTACATATTTGTTGAACAAAGTATTATTGAACTGCTGACCCCATGGTACCAGAAGACAAATGTCTCTGTTCTTCTCATGAATTCAGAAATGTAGCCTCTGCAAAGATGTGCTTTTCTCTACCATTCATCAATATCATCTTAGAACCCCATTTTGCCCTGTTTGTCCCATTTAATGCTCGATAAAAGGCACTAAGAGAAGTCGGACTGTCTTTAACAGATTGCATATGCACCAAAGGCGCTGGTGAATGTGCTCGGGCTGCAGAGGATTGATGCTCTCTGTCTTTGTGAAGCTTTGATCACCACAGGACACCAGCAGCAAACGGCATGTTCCCTTGCATTTAACTCCGCCTATACCACAGGAATAAATCAGCATATTTTGCTTTAAAAGACCTGTCATGTATATGTGCATGGCTGTAGATTAACGATGTCTTCTGACAAATTTGTTTTTCCCTGAATGCGTGTAATGTGTATTGACTCTTGCATTTAAGGTTTCTTTGCTTGCGTAGTTGCTATTTATACTGTTGCAGCGTCCTGCGACATAACATGCAGGAGCGTACTGAATGCTGAAAACTTTAAGGTATTTGGCAAACCTTTTGTTGCTCAAAAAAATTATCACAGATAAGTGGAATGTAGCTGAAATTTATATGAGAAAGGTCAAAGGGCATATGACCTCCTGTTCACAGACTTGACCCTCATGAAAAAGGGCATTGACATTGGCAAGAAATGTGATTTAAAAAAAAAATTTGCATAAAAGTTGGTATGTTCAACTAATAAATGATCAAAATCGTTGCATGAGATCTTTGTGTGAATGCAACGCCTTAAGCAATGTTAAGTTCAATAAGTCTTGTTTTGAGTGGCGAAGTGTTGGGTTGCCACACAAGGATAAGAACAAACTCCTCGGGTTTTGCTTGTATCCGGTTCTTGTTCGAGTGTTTGAGATGTCTGAGAATTTTGCACAGTCTAAAGTTTTGCTCACGTTGCACCACGGAGCAGCGCAAATCTTATTGGACTGGATAGCTAACGAGACTTTAACGAGAGAAAACATGTCCAAATGTTTCCTGGCATTCAGACATACTTGCCAGCAATAATATGATAGATTTCAGAAGATTTCATCATATTTCCACAAGCAATGCTATTGTGCATGCATTTTTCATCCCCCATAACTCAGCCAGAATAATTTGATCCTCATTTGCCTCAATTTTGCTTAAAAGTCAACAAATCTTCTGCTTTAAGTGAGAGGAGTCAATGTCAGATGGGACATATTCTGATATTAATCAAATGTTTATTTTCAGCCACTGTGCAACCATCAGGTCCACTTCCAGGAGACCACAAAAATATTCACAGCCACACAGCTCACTCCATTTGCACTTGAGGACATTGCTGAATCATGCAATTATGGTTTGGGTGAGGAAAGTCGATAAGTCCCCTGGCGGAGACGTGTGGCGATGTCTAAGGTCACACCTGTAATCATGTGGGAGCAGCACACTCCATTGACACAATGATGAGACTCCACAGACAGGACTGAGAAGAGTGCTGATTGCTGCTTATTGGAAGATTGAGCCCGGCTGTCATGGATGCTGCCGCCTTGCAGATGGAGTTATGCACCAGTAGTTGCATGTTTGCTCCGGTCAGGCTTTGACACCATGCCAGTCTGACTTATCTCCATGGATCTAGTGCAAAAAAGGCCACCATAAACCTGCAACAGTTGAAGTGAAAGCTATATCTTATGTAAATCTTAAATGTTTGAATAGAAGGACTCATTTTCTTGTTCTACACCTACACGTAGCCCTGCACTTTGGAAAGAGCACCCTGGAATGGTGTGGGAGGATGAAAATTTTAAAGTAAGTTTGTAGTCTACAGGAACCTCCTTTATTTCAATCCGAGATGCAGAAAACACGTTCTCATCCTCAACAGCATAAGACTCAGGTTAACTATCAAAGGCCATATAGAGCAGAACAGCACTCCTAAAAGCTCAAAACAAGCTACTTAAAGACTAAGACAGGTCAGCTTCACCATTGAAGCACTTACACAAAGAATTGATTATATATGTCAGAAGCTACAACACTTTTAAACTAACACAGTCACAGAAGAAGCTAGGTTTCATTGAAAAAGACTTGCTTTTGCAACAGAGGAGCAAACAGCAAAACTGCCCAATACAGCAGAGATCTACCTTTAATTTTTGTTCATCAGACAAGAACATGAGAACACAAACAACATGGATGCAAGAAGGACTTAATTTAGCTATATTTCCACAACAAGTACCGATAGTGGACCTCATCACTGCCACTGAATCAGCTATAGGGATTGACAACATTGACAGAGACAGAACAACTTACTGAAAATAACAGCAACTCTCTCAGTGCTAAACCTCCTCCATCAAATCCTACACCCAACAAAACAGGCAATAACATCCCTCAGTAATGACCAAAACATCAGCGTTTTGCCAGCAGACAAGGGAAGATGCACAATGAAGGATCAATGTGTATCACAAGAAAATAGCCACTCTATTAAGTAACAGGACAGGAGAGGAATTCCAATTTCCTTCTCTTCAAACACTTAGTCACCATGTCCTGGAGTACTGAGAATCTACATCAATATGATATCTTCTGTGAATATAGGAAAACGTAAAATTGAACAATCTGAAGTCTTTCCAGTGAGGAGGAGAAAAGGTTTCCATCTTCAACAACAAAACACGAAGGCACGTTTCCCATGTACTGTACTAAATACTGCATTCTGTTTGTGTTCAGAAGTCAGAAATTTTTGACTTTCAAGTCAGAAAACAATCAACTTGAAAGTCCCCTTGAAGTTGAAATTTAATTTTGGGAGGATTCTTTACCACACCCAAAACCAATATGGCAGCCTTGTGCATAAAAGCTTAAGTAATAAACTTTTTACTCTCACTATTGTGGATTTGTATCTTAATAAATTTGTCACACTTATAGTACTCTACCACCAATATTAGAAGACGTTACATAATCTGAATGAATGAAAAAGCAGAGAAATATATTGTTATTGAATTGTATCACTATTCAAAAATATCTCCTGGTTTTCTTGCAAATTGAACACCTTTTTGGTGTTTGGTTCCCAGATTTGAGATCTGACTTCCAAGCTAAAGCAGCACAAGTTGTACAGAATGACTGAGTGTGTAATCACATCTAATCTGTGTTTGAAGGAGTAATACATTTTGTTCTACATTTCATAATTTTCCCTTTATAATGGGCAATGTGTGATAACAGGGTTCTACAAGGTATAATATTCTATATGGGACAACTGTCCTCAATACACTGAACTACCATATGTGGCTCTGTGAATGATGTTGTGTTTTTTTGTTTTTTATAAGTGTTTTTTTTATGAATAACATCAACCTGCTCAGGAACAACAGATGGAAATGACCCTATGGCTAAAATCTGTCACCAGTGTAATGTTTATTAATGTGTATTGTTCCTATTAAAATAAATACAATTCTGATTTCTAAAATTTTGTTTTGGGGTTTTGTGAGAAACCTCAAACTTTTCAAAGTCAGAATCCTGACTTCAGAGGACATCCAGCTGATTTTGTTTTGAATAAAAACTCAGAACATCCACATTCAAACGGATCACACCAGAACATGCATTGCTACCTGCTGTAGCTGACTGATGGGTTATAGCAGCTCATTCTGTTTCAGCTATTAGATAGTCCTAGAGGACTATTTTGGCAGACCTGTTGGATCTGCAGGGTCAAGAAAAGCTTATGAGTGTTGTGAAAAACTGTTCCTTTGTCAATAGTCTGCCTGATCTTTAACATATTTACTGCAGTCAGCTGTTCCTGTAATTCTAGGAGGGGATTCTGTAATAGCTGGCTCTCGTTTTTTAAGATAAATCTTTTCCTTATTTCACTTTTTTTTTAATTCATGACATTGATTTTAAATCTTAAACCTTTTGGATTTTGGGGGGAGTTTAGTCCTGAGAATAACTTACACTAACAATTACTTGTTAAATGCAGTTATTATACAGCCCTAATAGGCAAACGGAAATGAGTTTGCAGGTACTGTAGGTGCTTTAGATGATTCATGGGTTGGCACTTAAGTTTTTACATTGCTCCTCTGTTCACTCCCCTTCAATTACACCTAACAAGTGTTCAATTGAAGGTCATTATTCCACCCCCCACCCCCCTCTCTTACACACAATTATTTGGAGTGGATAAACATAATTTACCTGTCTTCCTGCAATTTCTCCTTCCTGTTTCCTGCTTACCTGTGTAAGCAGAAATTGATTAGATGAAAAGTCACATCAACAGCAACATGATTTCAGTGACAATCAAAGCTGTTTTCTCCGGCAGCTGAGTTATCTTCTGTAAATCTGCTGCCATTGTATGGTTGGGAGCTAAGTTTTACCCTGAAGCAGATGTGCTGCCGAAAAAGAAGGACGATTCACTGCTTAAACATCAAACGCTTGGCTTCTTCGTTTCCAGAATCTCCCTGCAATGTAAATAAGAACCACTACAGCAATGAAAAGACATTTGGTTGTTTTATTCTAATTAGACCGTTTGAGGTGTTCAATAATCTGTTTTTAAAATCTTGCAAATGATTTGTTTTTACATATAAACTGCAGCTTATATTCAGAATTAGAATTAGAATTATATTCTAAAGGGACATTGTTTACCTTTTCTCTTGGGTTAAAGACAGCACAGAGCTTCATTAATTCAGAACTTCAGTTTATTTGTGTAAGCCAAAAAAAAGCACAAAAAGAAAAGAAGACTCATCAAAATATTGTTTGTAGAATGTGACTTGGTGATGCTAGACCGACCCTGCTTATTATTTGGTGTGTGTTTGTGTGTGTACTGTTTTAAATGTGCAAATAACAAAGTCCAGCGCTTGCCATGCAGGTAATAAAAACTGCAGGCACAATACTTTTTATTATTGTTGCTAGCTTTCTAAGCAAGCTCTGGAGAATGAAACCTACATGAAGGAATGCACATCATCCACAACCTTTCATGTCAAAGTTTAAAACAAATATCTTGCATGAGCTATTGGAGTTCAGAGTATGTGTTGAAGCTCATTCTCAGCTACTACCACACAGAATTTTGGCTCAATATCTGTAAAACTGACTGAGTTAAAGCCATTATTGTTTTTGACAAGCTCAGTTAGCTGTGGCAGCCTTCTTTTGACTTCAAAAGTTATTCAGTTGTAGACGTGCATCCAATGATTAATTTCTGAGAGTTTTATTAAAATGTGTCCAGTGGTGGCTGACATATTTTGCTAACATTAAGACAGACACACACACAGGCAATCACACAATTAGTGGGTGATAAGAATGTAAAAATGTTTTCTTTCCAATTCACATAAAAATAACAGCAGCTTTAACAAGAAATTGTTTTTGTCTGCTTAAATCAAAGCCGTTACCATGTAAACCAGTGAGACTTCTGACAATCTAGCTGCAGGACTTTAATTGGCTCATATTTATTAAAAAGATGTAGAAATATGCTTGTCAACGTGTCAGAAACTGCTGCGACACTTTATAGCCCCACCTGACAAATAACTGTGAAAGTCCTTGAAATTTCCATGAAGTACAGGCTGCTTGCTTGTCTTTTTTTTTTCTCTCTCTGTGAAACAGGCTCTCGTGTTGTGCGTTTGTTCAGAGCCAATACAAATCCTTTATCTATTGTACTAAACTACGCTGAGCCTAACGGCCTGAAACTAACAAGCGTATTTGTGCTGCTGTTGTTTCACTTGGATGACAGTCCTCTTTTGATCAGAGCAATAATCTGTCTCTCACAGTCTTGGAGCTATTTACAGGGGAGATTTATTTCACCGATTCTCTGTGAACAACGAGGCATCTGCTGCTGCCAGCTCAGGTAGAGAAGGGCTGCGTTCAGGCAGCAGCACAATGAATATGCACAAGTTTTTCCTCAAAAACACACAAACACAAAAAAAAAACAACAGAAGAAAGTAGAATTCCTTGAAAGAGTGCATACTGCCTGCTGCCTTGTATGCCATAGTTTTAAATCAAGATCCATTAGCACTCAGTGTGTTGAAGATCGCTTTTAGCAAATTTTAGCTCAAGTAAAGTAAAACTGACTGAGTTACAGGCGTTACTCTGTTGGCTAAGGTCGATTAGCTGTGGAGGCCATCTTGAATCAGGTTGACTGCAAAGGTTTGTCAGTTGTAGAGATACAGCCAATGATTACAGTTAAAACCTGTCAAGTGGTTCATGAGATAAGAAACAAACACACATGCACACAGATACAGGCGATTACATGATTGCCCACTTTTTATGGTGATAAATGGTCCATGACATGTCCTCTGTGTGGATGATGGAGGTAAAGTAGGAGGAAAAAACATCCAAGTATTAGCAGACCCCTTTCTTTTGTCACAAGAGGAAACCTTTGTCCGTTTTCTATTGATGCTGGATGCAACAGTGTTTTTATCTGTTCCACAGTGACAACAAATAAAATGAAGCTATGAGTGGGTTTTTCCACTGGAACTTGTCTTTGCTTTTTATCTGTCAGCTCCAAAGTGAATTAGAGCAGCCCTGAGCAGTGTCTGGCAGGCCTGGAGAGATTCCCAGGCAGGAACAGCAGAGGTCAAGGTGTAAGAGCAGCGCCACAAGCACGACTTGAATTTCTGCCTGAGCTGCCTCTCCCGCAGGATTACTCTTACTTTGCCATTTTCCTCTGCTCGGCCTTTCCCTCTCACTTTGCGGCTTGCTCTCTCTCTCTCTCTCTCTCCTGTGCACATTCCCTCTCTGTCCAACTCTCACTCCTTCCCATTTGTTATTAACACCTCTTTCAGCTGTTTCTTCTTCTTCCACTCTGCTCTCCCTGTGCAGGTGGAGGAGTCACTGCAGTCACAGCTGATTCGTGTGGCTCTGTCTCTACTTGAATCCCACAACAGGAGCTAGTAGCTGTCATCCACTGCTCATAAAGCCTGTAGCCTTTAATTATTCGTAATAGGAAGAAACATGTGTTGTTACTGCTTCACACCAGCTGATAAAAACCTTACAGTATTTTGTTACATCTGATCATTTTATGAATCCAAAGCCAAAATGTGAGAAACACTGCGGCACAGCTGCACTCTTTAAATATAATTATCGCCTGCTGCCGAGAGGCTTGTGTCTGTGGTGTTGCTGTGTCCTGTCTTTTACCAAAATATCTCATGAACCACTTGATGGATTTTAATGAAACTTCCTGAAAGTGATCACCTGATGCACATCTACAATGGATCAACTTTTGGAGTCAATCCCATTCAAGATGGCTGCCACAGCCAACTGACATTAGCCAACACCAAAATAGCTATACCTCAGTCAGTTTTACACACATTGAGCTAGATTTTGATGTGGTAATAGCTGAGTGTCATTCACAACACATACTTTGAGTGTGATAGCCTTTGATATCACATGAGCTCATGTATAACATAATTTTCAAGTTCATTTTTCAACATAAGATGATCATAGTTAAATCTATGGCTTGAAAGGCAGCGGGTGATATGCATTCCTTTAAAGAATTTCAGGCCTTTGACTTTGGATCTGTGAAGTTTGAGCTTTGAGACTGATTTTTATTGCTTTTTCCTCATTTGTTTGGCTCATTACTGTCTGTTGACCCAAAATTTCTATTCTCTGAAGTTATTTGCTGGTTAAATAATGTCTGATGCTTAATTCATTTTCATCCTCTTGATGTAGGCAGCTGCAGCATAATAATGTGTATATGAAGCCTAAGGAGGGTGCGTTTCGCTTGCATAAGTTTATTTATTTGTTGCCGTATAATTTGATGTTTGTCTTACTCCAAGTAGTAAATTCAGTGAGACAGAAAGCTGTTCCTGCAAAACAAATTCCTCTTTATACATCGAGGATCAGCAGGTACATGGACAGCTCTGACTATACAAATTGCTGCTTGGAGGTTTCCATCTAGAATATTTTTGTTTACTTCCTGCAGGAGAGCTATGATGAGGGATTAAGGTGAGTCAAATTCAATTTTTAATGGCTATGGGATATATAACAGATTGTTAGACGATGAAAGTTTTTCATGATGCTTTAAACAGGCAATAACAAATAGCAGCAATATATGCAAACACACTACTGAAAAGTAGAACGTAATCATTTTTAAAAGTTGTTACTGAACTGTACTTTTTATTGTGGTTCTTGTTAGTAGTTGTTTTAACAATTGGTAATATCTGGTTTTGGCATGAATGAACAAATAAATAAATAATAGATTGGTAAAGCATTTTTCTGTTTGAAATTTTATTTAAGTGACAGTTCCAATCTTTTGAAGTGGGGGTCTGAGCGACGGTTATGAACAATTAATATCTTACCTGTTGTAGATAGCACTTTGAGTTTGGAGAAATAGTTTATTTTTGACTGAATTTAGGAGCTACTGTTTAGTCCGAGTGGGACCAAGACCAAAGTGGACTGATGTCACCTTCAAACAACTCCAACCTAAAATAAAATCATAGTGGTTCATGCCAACACTATTCTACAAACCTTTACATCACTGTAAACGTTACGCTGCACAGAAAATTACATGGATC
The DNA here is from genome assembly GCA_028566095.1 of Kryptolebias brasiliensis. Classification (NCBI taxonomy): domain Eukaryota; kingdom Metazoa; phylum Chordata; class Actinopteri; order Cyprinodontiformes; family Rivulidae; genus Kryptolebias; species Kryptolebias brasiliensis. The sequence goes on along the minus strand of JAOXNZ010000054.1, from coordinate 20,155,378 downwards.
TTTGTGATTATTTGCAAGCATAAATAGCACTAGCAGCAGCACTTAGCTCGTCCAGGTGCTAAAATATTATAAAGTTCTGCCAGAACAACACTGTAATGCAAAACTGACAGTAGTGTAAAAAAACCTTTTAAAAATAACATTCATGAAAAACTGCTTTGAAATGTTTGAGATTGGAGTGGTTTTAAGTCAACAGCAATTCACTTTGGTCTTGGCACCGCTCAGACTAGCCATCAGCTCATCAAACTGAAATTATTCAATGAGCTATCTGCAACAGGTAAGATATTAGTTGTTCATAACCTTCCACAAAACCCCAATTCAAAACATCTGAACTAGCGTTTTAAAAAAGTAGCAACTCACTAGCAAAGATTAATTAATATGCCAGGCCATTCAATCCTTTGCACAACTTATTTTGTCATCTAATAAACTGTAGCAAACTATTGATGAATTCTTTCCAAACCTTAGAGATGTGTATCTAACAAACAGATTCATGTGAAGCTTTACATTTTACTGTATGTGAAGCCATTGTGCACAGTTAAAATAGGCGAACTGGCTTGAATTTACATTTAGAATCAAATCTAAGTGAAAAAATTGCAATAACCTTGATTCGTTTGGCCACTTCAGCTTAGAGTCCAGGTTCTGTCCATCATTAGTGTGATTACAGGAGTTTAATCAGATCTCAGACACCTTAAGCAGAAGCAAGTGACACTTCATAAATGTCACGCGTACATGACATTTGGTTTTTCACTCTCATTATCACAACGCTCAGAGAGAAAGATATCAAACTCAGAACATTTTTAAAGATTATTATCCAATGAAACAACAGTAACATTTAAACTCCAGCCTCTGTGCTGCCTGATCAGCGATCATCACTCATTCACGCTGCGATTCATCACTCAGTCGATGACAAACCAATTTAAAGAGCTGCAGTTTGTCTCTTCCGCCGGTCAGATACAGGGAAAAATAATAAACTGATCCTCACACCTAAGATGGTTTTTGCACAAAACTTCACAAACTCTGTAATGTTTTGGGCACACTGCCCTTCTTCAGACGACCAAAAAGAAGTTTGTAAAAAAAAAAAAAAGAAGTAGAAGAAGAAGTTTACTTTGTGGTAGTCAGAAAAAGGGACAGTGTGCCTGAAACACAACATAGTTAATACAGTCTTATACAGAAGTTTTCTTCAGTGTGAGGATCATTTTATATTAATTTTATGTTTGCAGCTTCTTGGTCCAGCAAGAATTCCAGTGAATTTTTTAGTGTGTGTGTCATTGGTTTTGTTAATGTATTTATTATTGTTATTTATTTACTTGATTATTTATTTTTCAGCTCCCAGGTGGAGATGCAGCCACTAGATTTAAGGGAAAAAGAACATGTTGTATATTTGTGATCCTACAAAAACTTTGGCTGAATGCTTCACTCGATCTGCTGTCTATTTTTGTGTAAAAAGCAGACATTGTGCTCATATGGTGTCTGCCATGGGGTTGTCTGGATAAAATAGGATAAAAATGGCCTCACTGATTGCTCTTATTGGACAGAAATCTGCTGCTGTAACCGATTGAAGAAGCCCCGAATGTTAACTCATCTCCTTTTCACAGGGCGGAGCTAAAAGCAAGCTGACCTGAACTTTGTAGAGTTTAGATTTCAGACGGAAGGTTTTTCAATATTTTTGCATTCATTGTCACATTTTCTGTGTTTTATGTGTTTAAAACTTTGTCCAGCATTCTGATTTTATGCAAGGGCTTCCGTCTTTTATTTATTTTTTTATTTTTAGATTTGATTGCTTCACATTGTGCACACAGACGGCCTAATAACTAAGCTGCTTATTGTGCTGTGAATCATAAACTCCACAGCAGGAGATCTTTGTTCACATGAGGCCTGTAAAACTAATGAAAATCACGACTTGCTATTCAGAACACCAAGAGTCAAATATGTTGAGATTACACTTAGGGGCTTTTACCCAAAGTAGAAGAATATGTAGCCCTGGCAAGTTGAATCGAAGGGAACTAAACCACTCTTCTGGAAGACGTATCTCAACTCTAAACTGAGAAGTGTGAAGTTCAGAGCTTATAAACTGTGATGGGGCTGAAACCTGAGGCCTCCTCCTCTGTTTACCACTGACAAACAATGTGGACAACACTTACAGTCACAAGCTGAATGCACGAAACACAACTCTCTCAACTTTTGTAACGTGTTGCTGCTTTAAATGCAAAATGAGTCCTTACTTGGGAAAATCAGTGCACATTGTTGAAAGTAGAAGTTTCAGAGCTGCATCAGAGCTATGAATATGCATTTATGTTATAGTTTAAAAAAAATGTAATTAATTGCTAAGGAGGAGAGCCACAATTACCACATCTACCAGGACTATATTTCTACACATCTTTCATATGCTGTGATGCAGGTTTTTGTTGTAAAACAATTTAACTAGCTCCGTGGTGACTGGCATGTTGAGATAATGACTCTAAAATCTCCTGCATTTGGAAATTTACCATCTCTAATTTTGTTTTAGACAGTGATGTGTTCATAATAATAAAAATGAAAAACATGTTTTTGAGGGCCTTATTCAGAAGCAGGTAAACAATATGTGTGGAGAGAGCACAGGAGGGTCTACACAAGTAGCAATAAATAAATAAATTGAATAAACTAACCCCCCTAATTATTTGCATCTTGGTGCAAATTGAATAAACTAACCCCCCTAATTATTTGCATCTTGGTGCCTCTATAAGCCTGATCAGCAATAGTAGTTAAGTTTTAACTGAGTTGCTTTAAGCTGCATTTTATTGTTAGAGTATTGTAGTTTCTCAGATTGTTGTCGAGTTCATTTCTGTTCTCTGTGATCGGAGCAGAAGAAAAGCAGATGAAATGAAAATAATTTAACTTTTAGGACCCCAAGCAACCCAAACCTGTCAACCTTTAAGGGGAACAGAATCAGTTTTAAATTATTAGAAAAGGAAAAACATTTGAGCTTTTGGACTCTGATAATAACTTTTATCTTTTCATATTTTTAATAAAATACCTATTTTCTTACTCTATCAGTTGAACAGAATGACGAATTAGGTCGAATACTGACTTAGTTTTTAATATGCTACTGTCATAAAAAGCTGATAACACTTTTATATTATATTTTATTATGAGATTAATATTTGCTTTCTGCCTTTAATGACACTCAGATACAGAGCAGTTATATTTGTAGTGTAATAATAATATCATTGTCTTTGTCCTGTTGGTGCTGATGTTTGGAACATTGTGGAGCTCTGACCTTAGATGTTGAAGGTCTGTTCAGCTAATATTTGCTCCATATTTTGTTTGTAACATTTGATTCCAGAGATTATTATGCTTTGTGTGAACTAATGCCCCCCCCAACACACACACACCCTAATTGTCACTGTATAATTTGCACAGTGTTTGTGTGCGACTGTCACCAAATGTAAATAGTGATATACGCTAAGCTGTTTTATTTATAACGAGACTTAGAGTTTTTCAAAGGTGTCTGTGCACCGCCTAGACAAGAACAAGCAGCTGAACACAATAAAGCAGATAAATGTAATCTTCCATGCATGTAAATGTGGCCACAGGAAGTGTTACAAACTAGAATTCATAAGATGTTGCGCAGCACTTTGGCCCCATCATTCCTTCAGAAAGTGAGTATGATGCATGAGGTTCCATGCAGGAGGGAGGTCATCAGAAGTCTTGTTTCTTTAGTCAAATCACGTCTCTGTTTTCTGTCTCAAAGTACCTGCATTTCATTGTAAAACAACAAAAGAAAGCAATATGTGACAATAGAAAAACACCTGCAGCCCTCAGTGAGAACAAGATAAAATAAAATAAAAAATACATCAGGAACAAAAGCAGGAATGTTTAAAAAGTCAAAGACAAATGGGTCTTCCTTTTGGAGAGGACAGACTCACTCTGTGAGCAGAAAGCACACAACGATTAAATGTTTATGTAGAAAATTTCAATTCCCTCCAGTGAGAAATATATTGAAGTTTATTTAATAATTTGTCATCAACTCTGAGGGGAAATTAAATTACACAAAAAAAACTATTATTTGCCAAAAAACAAAAACGTAAAAGTAAAACCTGAAAAATAAAGTTTGGCAGGCTGTTTGTGTGTTTTATCCCAGTGGGGTCCCCTCTCCGTTCAAAAAGAGTCACCTTAAAAGGTTTTTACTTTGGGCAGACGGTACCAGCTGTATCAAAACAATATTAGTACAATTACTAATCATAACATCTTTAACATATAATTAAAAATAAGTCAATGAAGTTTATTTCTCATTTTATATGTGGAAGAAGTTTTGTTCCCTCATAAAAGTAGCACCATAAATTTTTATTTTTACAGGAAATAACATTCATTATAATGAAACTAATATTCTTTCACAGAGAGAGCAAATCACCCGCTGCCTTTCATGCCAAAGTTTTAAACCAAGAGCTTACATAATCTGTGAATGACTCTCAGCTACCACCACACCAAACTGAAGCCTAATATCTGTAGAAATGACTGAGTTCTAGACGATTTTGTGTTTTCTAAGGGTGATTAGCTGTGGCTTGAATTGGGTTGTAGATGCACAGCCAATAATTACTTTCTGAGAGTTTCATTAAAATTTGCTCAGTGGTTCATGAAGTATTTTGCTAACAGGCAGACCAAAAAAGACACACACACACCTTTCATGGTGGCAATAATTAGGTTTAAGAAATAAAGAAATATACAACCTCAAACGATCAATGAGACTTTTGAAAAAATGACAAAAACCAAAAGTGTCAAAAAAGAAAAGATGAAAACGAAGTATAGAGAATGAATTTCAATCTTGTTCTTTTCTTCTAAACCAAAATCAATTCCTTTCCTAATTTATAAATAGATTGATTGCCCTAAATCAATCATAAGGTGATGTTCTGGTGTTAGAAAGAAATATGGTGCCCAATGACAAAATGGTGGCTGGGAAAAATCAAGTGTCTCAGGTCAAACCATGATTGGTAATAATCCTAACAAAGTGGCGTTAACCTTACTTTAGTTTTAGTACTGTGGTCTCATATGGTCAGTTAAGTGAATAAAACAGTTAGGTTACAGTTTTGTGCTTTAACCTTGATGTTGTCACACCTCTTCCTATCTCTTTAGCAGAACTTTGTCTCTTGATAGAAGAAACTTATGGAAAAAAAAAAAAAATGGGTCCAACAGCGCTGTCTGGTTCCCAAATAGATGGCTCTTTGAAGAGCCGATCATGAGCTGAAAGAGTCAGCTCCTCACAAGTAGTACTCAATGAAGAGCCGTTTGAGAGCAGAAAGAGCTGTCTGTGGTGAGCTCGACCAAATGAGCCAGTTCCCACAAAAAAGAGAGACAGCAGTCCCATCGCTATTATGAAAGTTATTTCTCCTTCATTGTGTTGGAGGGGGTTACAAATTTAATTTCCCTGCATCTTGTCAGAGCATTGGATTGTATTACTTCCATATTGATTGTACTTGGAAGTATTAACAAATGACCTGGTTTGAATTGGGAGACTGAAACAAAGGAAAGTGGAATCCTCTGCAGAAATTTAAGCTGCAGGCTGACCGAATTCCTCCTGTGTTTGGTTCTCAATATGTCACATTTCAGAGCGTTCACGGAAAATGCAGAAGAGACTCTAGTAACTTTTTTCAATCTTTGATGATTATTAGAGTAATTTTTTTTAATTGAGGGACTCTGAAAACAAGCAGCTTTGATGACTTTCTTTTGATTTATGTTAGCTTCCAAACACTTTTCATTTACCCTCTAAAATAAGGAAACAAAGTACTGCCAGAGCAGGGAAAATCAAAAACTAAATCTATGGGTAAACAGGACGTAAATCCAGGTGAAAACATGCAAGGAGCTGACAAAGTGAACAGAAACCAGAAGTATATAAACTGAAAAAGTAATCATAAGAAAAGGCTGCAAGTGGGTTGATTGAAAACAGAAACTTGATTCAACACAAAAAAAAAAGAAAAAAAAAAGCAGAAAATAAATATAACCAAGAACACTATTCTGGTTTCCTCCCACTTTTTCAAAATCATTGAAGCTGATTTTAGGAGTGAGTGTGTGATTTTTCGTGCTGTGTCTCTCTGTTGGATCTTCAATAAACTTGTGACGTGTCCAGTTTGTACACCGCCTCTCAGCTGATGACTGCTGGCACCACCCCCTGCTCCCCTGAACAAGGTTAGGGAGGTACAGAAAATGAGCAAGTGAGTGTTCAGGCATCAAAAACACTTCACCAGGGTCAGGAAACCATCATTAAAACAGCTCACGTTGGAAAATGATGATGCAATTTAAATCTGTTCTCCTCTGAATGACTGACATTCCAACCTTCTCAACTAACCCCGAGAGTTTACTTCTCATCATGGCAACATGCAAACACGCTTCTGTGACAGAGAAATACAAGGTGAGCGTGACGTTTTTACACACAAATACTGATAAAAAGAAGCCTGTTGTTTTCTGTCAAACCAACACTGCATTTTCTTTTCTCAGTGTTATGAGGTTTTGCTCATTTTATGTTATTTCATCTTATATATATGTACAGTCTTTGGTCAGGACATATTTACTGTCAGTACTGTTCCTAATGTCCACAGAAAACTAAGTGGACAAGGATTTCTATATTATTAAAGCT